>JAUZNK010062348.1:0-14781 GCA_035046665.1 Euphysa ruthae
AAGAAAGATTGGTTTAGTATCACAATCACAATTTTCTTTACGCAGAACGAAAAACCTTACCTATTTTTCCTTTTGAATTTTGTGTCACTTTCCCATTTCTTTATTAATAGTATTTGAAAAGTAGAGAAAAATTCGGAATGGCTCATTAAAATCGAAAATAATAATCAGCTTCCGTTCCCGTTCATTAAACAAACTAGGGCACGCGCAAACGTCCTTCCGCGGACCTCAGTTTGAAAAACACTGACTTTATAGCAATAATAAATTTTGCTTAAAGATGGCAGTTAAAAATTTCACTAAGTAAGTCTCGTTAAAGTGTGGTTTGAGTGACAAGGTAGAATCTAATATTACTCCGAGATACCTGTAAATGCCTGTTTTCTGCACACTTTTACCATTCATAGTAACATCAAAAAGGTTGTTGTTGATTTACGAGACGTGTTGATGGGCCAAAAAGCATACCCGTCTTACCCGGTTTAGTATTTATGATTAAGTGATTGGAACTCATCCAAGAAAAAAATTTGTCCATGTCAATTGCACATTGTTTTAATACCCATTTTGCTAAACAATGTTATTTTCTTCGGGATTTCTCATTCATGCATTAAAAGTTTCTTTTTAAAACGCACCGATAATGAGTTCTCTTTAAGAAACACTTTTCTAAGCAAGATTAAAGATCTTCATACTGTAGAAATATAAGAAATTTATTTGTTTCAATTAGACTGTCATTACTCTAATCAATAAGATAAATTTTATACGTTTTTAATAATTAAGGACTGATATTGAATGAAAATACAAATTGATTATCTAGAAATCAATTATTTATTTTTAAGTTTTTCAAAGTAATTGATTTCATAAAGCAGTGTTATTAGTGAAAGAACAGAAAGAAGTTGCGATGAAGATTGGGAGTTTTGTCTTCCTCTTCATACTAGGATACGGTAATATACATTGTGTTATTAGGTTAGCTGCGTGTAAAAGTTGATTGTTCTTCTTTAAAAGTTATCGTTTTTTGACCGCGTTTGAATTTGAAGCCTCATGAACGCATTTATGCCCCCTTGTCTGAAAATGTTTCTACTTTATTTGTTATACATATATATATATATATATTTTTTAAATTTATTGTGTAAGTAAGATTATAGTTGTTCTAAGGTATGTCAAGTTTGTCTATGTCAATGTTTAAAAACATTTGAATAAAAAGTTCATGGTTATTTTGTTTGACGTTCAAATAAATTGCTCTGTCGACAGTATTGAAAATGATTTTGATTTCTTCTTGATTTAGTAACTAACAATCTATTGTCGAGTTTTGCCTCAGAATTTCTGAGTCAACAAAAAAACACAACTTACTTTAGCGAATTTTTCGCACTACTGCCAAATGAGCTCCAGATGAACTCGTTACACTCGCTTTTTCGCTTTCGCAATATTTAAATGACTTAAAGACCTCAAAAATTAGGTACTTTTGACCCTGTAAAAGTTAATACCTATTCAATGGATTAAAGGTTGATTCGAAGAGCTCTCTAATGAGCAAAATTATTATATTGGTGTTTTTGTTGCAAATTAAGGGATATTCATTTAATATCGACAATATAAAAGTATTTACTAGGCTTTTTTCTATATCGATAAACCACTATATTTATTTCATTACACTTTTGTGGCAACGTGAGGCAGAAGAATAAAATAGCTAAGTTGCAACAACAACCAAACAAATTAACCGTGTTAATGCTTTGTATAGTCTGGCAATATATAATAAAAGATTTATTTCCCTTCTGTCACCGATAATCATTAATCGAAATTTAAAATGGCCTGCAAACACGATGTTATTTTATTACTGAAAAGGACCTAGTGGCGCGTTGGTCCAAACATCGACTGATGAAGAGAAACATGTATCTTACGATCTAAATCTCCTGCTTAAAAAACAGTTTTAAAATAAATAAAATATTTCCATTGCACGTAAAAAAATTACTTAACAATTATTTAATAGCCAAATCTGTTAAAAAAAAGGGGGAGTTTGGTCCAAAAAAAAACTTTCTTGATTTTTTTAAGAAATATTCTGATGATACAAGCCTAAGGTTTCTTGCTCAACATAAAAATATTATTATGGTAATTGTTCCGACTTATTTGTGGTGTCAACTCATTTTCTAACTGCTGTGGTTTCAACTGATTTATTTCATCATGGTATGCCATCGCATAGTTTAATGAAATAAATGCTGGTAGCAGAAACATTGTCAATGTATCCTACTGTAACCTTCAACGGAATACATAAATATCAGTATAAACATAATAACGATGTATTCCCTTAAAAAATAACATTTGCCATACGGACAATGGCTGATTTTCATAGCAAATGTTTATTTTCTGACGCAAATTTAGTTTATTAAAAAGATTTAGCTTCTTACTAGATTTAATAAATATCCATAAGCAAAATAATGAAAAAGAAGAATTTTATAATCTATAGTTTTCGTAATTACAATCTATTCAGATGTTATAAGTCACATGTTTAGAATGATTTAACAGTTATAATCTCTAACTATACAGTTAAAAGGAAAGAAAAAACAAGCCAGAGGGAATGAACTTTTATACTTAGACTTGTGAATTACTAGACATGAATCTAATTGCATCCAAAAAATTCAGTGGTACATTTCAGACTGTAACAAACACATTGGTTGTGGTTATGATCTCTTTTAATTTCAAGTCTATAAAATGGTCAATCTTATTTTTCTTTATTTGTTTCTTAAATATGTTATTAAGTAATGTAATTATTATTACTAATTATTGTAATTATCGTTAAATTTTAATCATTACAATTTGTTTCTGCTATTATCGCCTTCCTATTCATCAACGTTGTTGCGGTCGAAACAAATCTAACTGTTCATACATAAAACAAGAAAATTAATTTCTTACATCACGCTTTTCTACGTCCTTTACAACGCCAAATTATCAATGACACAACGTTAAACTTGTATTCATCAGTCAACATTTTCTTATCTTCTTCTTCCAATATTAAGTCAAATATTTTTCCTCTTTTTTGCAATTTATTCTCAAAATTTTACAACAATTATCCCCAGTTCCATCACGTCAATCGTGATACTTTGTTTCCGTTCCGTTATTTGCTGCACTGGATTTAACATCTAACACATTTTTACTTCTGCCTTTTCTATTACAAATGCCATTAAAGAATTGTTGCGCAAAATTCTGCCAATACCATAAACTGGCTAGCTAAATATCTGAAAATTTCTTCAATGGATCGCCATCACCAATTCCTCTTAAGTTTGTCTGTTCATTCAAAATTTATGTTTCAATCATCTGTTCCTGTACAATGAATTTAGTTGCAGTCCTTTGAGAATCTCAACCCCGATGCAGGCATATAAAAATACCTTATTTTACTTTCTCCGCAGGATGTGGGAAGAAGCTTGATGAATAAAAAAGTTTAGAGATCTTTAAAGTTATAGGATGAGCAGCATATGAAAGTCTTAAAGTCTTTGGGAAGTGATTGAAGCTTCGGATAAACCAGATTGATTATACAAATGATATCTTTATAGCTATAAATTATACTCTCGGGCGAAAGAAAGGGCCACACTCGGAATAGAGATACAACCTTGGATAGTAGCAGATTTGGCAATAGATTCGATTTAAGAATTCTAAGGAAAGTTATTTGTGAACGTTAGGCCCAACAATCGAACAACATAACAATCTGCATATATTCAGTGAGTTCACTGCCATTTTATCAGCACAGATGGAATCCTTAAGCGGTTTATGGAAAAAAGCTTAGTTTTTGAAGCATTGAATGACACCAACTATTTCTCACCTCATTCAACAACTGTACGAGAATCATCTTCCAATTGACCTGCTAATTCAACTTTATAAAAAGAATTGCCTATCTTCCATAAGGAAGAGTGTATTGTCATCCGCATATATAACAAGCTAATAATCTCAGACAGATCGTTAATGAAAATTAGAAAAAGAGTAAGTCCCAGAACAAAACCTTGAGAGACACCTGAATTTATACAGGAACAGTTCGAAGAATGGCCGTCGAAAACTACCTTGATTTCACTGCATGACAAAAATGACTTAACTTGAAATTTAAAACTTTCAGTCAGAGCATCAGCTACCCGAACGAAAACTATACTGATGATCATTAAGTGGCTCTATGTGACGAGTAACCCAAGAGTTATTCGGTATTATTATTATACGAAGACCTTACTTTCGATTAAAATGAGACAAATAGGACGATAATTACGAGGATCAGACTGTTCTCTAGAATTTTTAAATAATGGGGCAGCAGATGCCAACTTCCAGCAAAAAGGAAAACAGGATTCAGCGGAAAATTTTTTAAACAAACTGCAAAGAACCTGCAAAGGTTAAGGAGAGCAATTTTGTAGTGCCATAACAAGAATTATATCGGAATCAGTAAGTTTAGAAGTACCAAGAGCAGCGATAACATTTGCAACCATTTTTGCTGTTATTTGGAGATAAATCAAATTAGTATCAGTCCTAGATGGAAAGAATCAGTTTAGTGGGAAATAGTTAAAAATAGATAAAATAAATGCATTTCCCTGGCAAGAGGCTTTTCCTAGACTTAGACTGTTGACTATACGATTAAGAGCACTAGAATGTTGTTTTAAAATTCTGCACATTGCTTCAGATAGAGGTAATTTACAGAATTTTAGAGCAACTATCTGGAGATCTTAATCGTTAAATAAAAATTATTAACATGATGCACAAATATGCTTTACGTGTTATACTTAGTAATCCACAAATTTATCAAAGTTTTAAAGAGAGGTTTCGAGGCTATAGGAAGATTGTCAATGATAAATGACGAGTCTTTTCGGTTGATAGGAAGTTAACAGTGTATAATAAAGTCAGACGAACTTGTAAGAGCATATAGATTTGTTTCACAAGCTTCCAAGACGTCAGGTGATGTGCTAGAGAGGAAATGTTTCACATGAGAAAAATTACTGTGAAAACCACCAATGTTGGTTGACAATAGAGATAGAGGTTTGAGTGATGTGATACTAGCAAAAGCAATATTGTGGCCTCAGAGGAGCGTGCCGTTTAAGAAGCAGGATCACCCTCCATGAAAAACTTGACACTATAACTGCAATGCCATTTAACAACTGTTGATGAAGTAGCCAGTAGCCTCTCTAAGTTGTTAGCAAAGATTCCAGACCATTTTCTCCCAGTCGGAAATGTAGAAAAAAGGAAATTTCAATCTCCGTACCCTCTACTGACACAACTAACAAATATTATTTAACTGAAATGAGTATTCTGTACAAACCAGACAAAGAAAGATAGTAGGAAGACTGGTTTTCTTTACCCTAGAGCAGATATTGCAATTTCGTTTTCTAGTAACCTGTATTGTTATCGAGATACCATCACTAGGAAGATTTCCAACCGAGGCTGAAGAGGTCTTCCTGCCCATGAGGCAAGACTGGTCCCGTCAGATGCCATCCCCATTATTTATTTAACTAGAATGTCTCGCATTTTTTTGTCTAGATTGGATTCAATTGGTAAAACACTCTTTTATCATTCTTAATAAGGATTCATGAATTTTGATTCCATGTCATTTCGATTTTTATCCCATGTTAAAATTACTATTCTCTTTCAAATCAATATCTGCACCAATTTCTTTCATTCATTCAGTCTTTCAAATTCTTCATTTTTGACTTTGTTTTTTTTTTTTTCAATTTTTGCTTGTATTAATGGCTTTTTTATTCATTCTTTTAGCAGCTTAAAACTAGCACTATCTGCCGCTTTTCCTCTTTCTAACTGAGTTTCTGCACATTTATCTACACCGTGTATAGATCCAATATCAATACCTGCCTGTAAATTCAAACTGTTAAAAACGACGCTCTTGGCGCACTTCAAAATTGTTATCTATAAGCTATAAGTCTTTAAGAAATTTTTCTTTCGTAGGTCTTGTTTCATAACCATCACTTTCATTCGTCAGCATATTCTTTAGCTGCCTTCTTTATTTCACCCCGAGTAACGTTTTTAACACAATGATACTTCAGAGTGCAGGTTTTATGAATTCTTTGATATTAAAATTTGGCTATACCTTATGTTCGATTAAGCCCCCGGGGGTTTATTTGTCAAAATCGTTTCTTTTTGTTTGTTTTAACAGAATTTCGTTTTAAAAATTATGAAAGTAAAATATAAACAAATTAAGCTAGTGACAAGTCAAATTTTGCTTTTTTTATTCTCTCAGTTTCCTTATATACCGAGTGATGTATTACCACATTCCTGCATATATATCCGAGATTAGTTTTTACATTTTTTAAATTTCTTTATAGATAAACTTGTGGAGTGTTCAAATGTTCCAAAATGTTTCTTTTGTACAGAAAAACTTGGATGCGCACTTAATCAAGTGGAATTTTGTCTCAAAGGGCAAAACCGATGCATGTTAATGAGTTACAAGTGAGTAAACAGAAGTTTTCTCGACTTCTAAGTGCTTTAAAATAACTCTCAATTAAATCTTTATCATCATAAAAAATATAAATTCTTACAGGTGATTCTGAAAATAAGGTGGACATACAACGTGATAGTACAGGATTTCGTCAGTGTATTTCGCTGTATTTATCTTAAAACCTCTTAAAACGAATAAATTAATTAATTTATGAGTCTAAATTTACTCGAGCTCACTCCTTTTTTGGCCTGAAAAATTCTGCAAGTTGTCTTAAATCAAAAAAGCTCCTGCTAAATTTTTTCGTATTTTCTATTTAATTTTCGTATTCAAAAGCTGTTTTTTTCCTGTTTTAGATATAGAGCCTTTACTGTTTTGTTAAAGCTAATGTTTTAGGGTTTTAGAAAATCGTCGCTTTGCATTTTTTTTTTTTTTTTTGTTATTTATATTCGTGGAAAAGGTGGTGTTTAATTACAAAACATGTTAAGAAGCTTGCAGTTGGTAGGAATTCATTCTTGATTTTTATAAATAGAGAGAAGAACCTGAATTTATAATAATCTGCAGTATTATTTCACAGTTAAAAATCAGCCAATTCAGTTTAACATTTGCCATTTTATGTAGTTGGATTGTTATTTGGTTGGTTTGATTAATAAAATATTGTTTATTTTTACCCATTATTCATGTTCTTAAATTTACTATATCCTTAGATTATTTACAATCACAAATTTCTTATCTTTCATCATACTGTTTTTTATATAGTTTATAGAAATAACATTTTAAAGGGTTCATAAAACGTAAGCAAAAAATAGATAGTTTCAAAGACTTTAGATTCACTCAGATTTTTAATTATGTGGGATGTAGAGAATGATTATGGAAAATCAAAGGATGAAGAGCGGAAAAATTTAAAAGTGTAGGATGTAGGCTGGGATATAGATACATTAAAAAATTATATTTAATAAAATTAATTGTCATTTTAACGTTTTAAAAACTTGGTAAGCAGAATTAAACAAACTTTAGATTAAATAATTCCTTTGCTTATCTAAATTACCTTTATCGTGTGTTTAAAGAAAACATTTTGGGATTAGAAATATTTTAAATTAACAATTATTTGACCGAGTATTCAAAATGGTTATATCATTTAAATCTGATCAATTCAATTGAGTTTATGGTTGTCTGGCCGAGCGTTTATGTTTTTGCTTTCTTTCACGGAGGTATGGGTTTTACTTTAATAATAAGCGATGCCGTCTTCTGTTCCCAGAAAATATTTTTTTTTCTCAAATGGTGATTGCTATAGGTTTAGTTATAATTTTGGGTGTTTAAAAAAAAATTGGGGGTGAATGCGGTAAAATAATGTTGAAGGACCTGATTTTTATGGATTCAGGGAATGATCTATAAATTGAAACAAATTATCTCACAAATTCCCTCAAACATGACCAAATGGTGAATTTATTTGTGGAAATGGAAATTGTGTTTAGAGACGCAAACGAGAAAGAAGTGTTTGTAGGAGGTTGCTCCAAAGAAACAGAATGTGACAGCGTGGAAGGGAAAAATTTACTGTGTTTCTTAAAAAAGGATTGTAAAGTAAGTATCGTGAAACAAAGAAATTCTCAAAGTCTACTAATTTTTATTAGTTTTTCTTGTCAAATGCGACCATTTCTGAACGATTTTTGCTCTTAATCATGTCATAAAAACCAGTTTTATCAAAAACCTTCAAACAAAACTCTTTAAAGTAAATATATTCTAAGTCCACTAAAATTTCATGGTAAAAACGCTAGCTTAGCAATATTTTCCATCTTGTCTCCCTTTTTCTCAACTTTGCAGTACATTTTGAGCAAACTAACCTCGACATGGCTTACTAAAACGTCACCATTGAATAAATGGGAAAGGACACGTACTTTTGCCGTGTATTTTAACATTTTTAACATTTTCCACGATTATATAAATTAACTGTAGTACAGTGAGTAGCAAAGAATTAAAATACGATAAGATGCTGAAGGTCTCAACACTTTCTTTACATGAAACCGAAAAAAAAATCATATAAATATAAGTGAGATTAGTATTTTTACATTACAAGAGTATGTGAAAAATAATTGAGTAATAGAACTCGTGTTCATAGGCAATGCTTTACCCACTTATCAAGTGCTAATAGTAGATGAAATCTTACGCGAATGTGGAAAAAGCAGCCTCAAAAATTTCTCTTTTTTATTTATATATTTATCTATCATAATGGCAGGAGATCATCGAAAATCGAACTTATTAAAAGATGACCACCCACGGCAGGGCTCAAACCGGAAGCTTAGCGCATGTGAAGCGTATGACTTACCACTGAGCCTCATGCCGATCTTGTTAGTAGTAACACAGATCAACATGAATCATATAAAAATAAATTTAAAAAAGTGTTTAAAATGACTCTAAACCATTTATAGAGTTTAGTTAAATTTTCAAATAAAATATTCTCAATGGAAAAGAAAGTATTCAAAATATTATTTGTCAGACACTTAAAAAAAAATTGCTGAAGTATTCAATAGAATTAAATAAAGAAATATGGCAGTGTTTCAACTAACATTTAAATAATCTACTTCAATATATCTAGGGAGATTCCTACTCAGGTTATGGAAGGGTCGTTGGCACTCGTGATGCCTCCCACTTAATTATTTATTTAATTCATAGGTTTTTTCCATGAACTTTGCTATATATAAGAATGCATTTTTGTTATTTTTTAAATTTGAATAATTTTTGTTTGCAGTTTTACGTCATTGAATTACTTTGTTGTACCTGTTTTTAATGCCCCCACATATTCACGGGATCTAGGCACATTTATAGATCCGGAGAAAATCCCAACACCACATTAAAAATAATCACTACCAGAAATTTATTTCACTCTCAACATGGCAGTTCTCCCTTGACAGAACAACCAACATATCAGAAGCAAAAAAAGTCACACCCCCACTATTATCATAAATCTGTGACAATGTCAAAGGCAACATATCAATTCAGCAAAACTTTAATACTAGGTTGGGTGCAGCCTATGTATATGATTGGTATTGGACGGAGTTGATTTTACTGCCCGACTGTCGTTCCTATCAAAAAACCCCTGAGGGAACGATATGAGAGTGAAAATATATCTGCAGTTAATCTAGCCAAAATATAAGTTGATGTACACAGTTAATAATAATGTCAAACGATGTTTGTTTCGGCTAATGGTATTCAAAATAGTAACTCAACACGATAATCTTAGAAAATAAATAAAAATTCGGTTGCCGCCAAATCTTTATACCACTTTCTCTTTAGGTTTGATTAACATGATAATTATGGTTTGTTATTATTTTTTTGAAGTTTTAAATTTTTTTGGGAAAAATTAATTTTCATCTTTCCCAACCACGCGGGCCGTGGTGGCGAGGCTCAAGCAGAGGGACAAAACCTCAATACTCAGTGCAAACTTAACTTTTATACACTGGTGGCAAGATGAAGCGATTTATTTCTAAAATGAGCTTCCAGTCCCGAGTTTTTTTATGAAGGAATGTTGAACTTCTTGGCGCCCTCTCTCGATCAGTTCCTTCTTTGTGATCTCGTCAAACTATATGATTTTTTCTGCATCCTCGCCCATATTTACTTCTTTATAGCTTGGCATTTTCGCACTTTTTCTGAAACCAAATAAAACTCGTCTAGACATATGACCCCATCTTCAAACGCCTTGCTGACAAGGTCTGCAATTGAATTGAGCTTCCTTTTTGCGAGAGCGCTGCTCTGGTTATGATTTTGAGCTTTTATATTTAGCCACTTTAAAGTTTTGTGCCAGCACTCACGAGACCGCACCCGGCAGAAAAACCCATGGTGTTTGAAACGACTAGTGTAGCTATCATGAACGCTAAGAAGCCCGTTCCAACACCACCCAAAACGACGTCTATCACAGTAGCCCGGAATTCAACACCATCGATACCGTTGACGAAGCGAGTATATTTGTTCACAAGACTTTCAAGCGAGTCAAATCTGACCTTTAATCGGTAGCCTGCCCTAGCCTCGGCACAATATGAGTTTAGCTTAATTTAGGGCATACTGTGGGTCTACATTCTCCAACAAAATCCTACAAGGACCATTTCTTTAATATGGTCTTTCGGCCCATTAAATATTGCGCAGTACCCATTCTTGATCCTTGGCGATCTCATCGGTCTTGATATATTGATGTGGCATTTTGGGATCTCTCGTCTCAAAATTTGCAGCTGTCTTGCCTTCGATTTATATCCTGGAATGATTCTCTTTTGGGAGATATTGCAGAAAGAACAAGCATTAAGCAATAGATCTGAAAGTTACGACATAGTACGATAAGTGTTAGGTCCGTCACCTGCCACACGTGAAATGGAGAGGTTCCTGATATACGTCTTAAGTTACAATGTAGCGATGTTAGGATTAACAAGCACGGTGAAATTGAAATCGATGGTTACCCAATTTAAGATCGCAGACTCGAGACAGCTCTCCACTATTTCGTTAAAAACTCAAGAGGTTTTAAAGGGCAGGTCCCATTTGGAGATATAGAGCTCGTAAAATGCTTCAGTAGCAGTGGGCAGCCTAAAAAGTTGATGCGCTGGCTCACAATTTTGAAGAGCACCTGACCATGAGAGATAGTGACGACGAAACACAGCAAATATGAAGTGGTATTAAGCTACTGAACAAAGCCATGAACCACGGTGAGCAATCACGACGAGGCATGGGACGTCTTAAACCAGGCAAGGCAACTTAGAGACCCACGTAAGAATTTGAAAAAAGCAGAGATTTATGTGGCTTATCTTAGAGACTAACTTATACTAGGAAACCTAGTATTCTTGCCGACTTTCATTACGCTCCCTAATAAAGATCGCTCTGTTTTACCAGGACAACACGACACAAGAATTTACTCATTCAAGCTGGCTGAGAACCTCTCGTTTCCAGGAGATTGGAAGGTGTTTCTAATCAGCGCTACCATACCATACATCTGGTATAATGTTACGGTGAAGAACAACCGAGCTTTTGTTACCCCAAAAAGTGTGCCTAATCAATGGGAGCTACGACTCTGCGTCCGCACTAGTAGACGCAATTAATATGCTCTTTGAAAACACAGGCCTCGCAGTCTTGGTGAATACCGCTACAATGAGAGCACCTATCGCAATAACTAACAATAACGGCTTTTCAAGACCTTTACTTGATCAACTTTGTTTCCCAGTAGGGACAAATCTTGAGGCTGGAACATTATATTCATAAACTTGTGAACATCTCTGGAGGAGTCAACAGCCTTCTCTTCTAAATCGGCATTATCAGGAATACGCAAGTAGGCAGTTTCCAAATCCCACTCCTGCGAACCGTACCACTGGGCGATGCAAGTACTGACATATTCGACTAGAGGGTTAGTAAACCTGATTAAAAAGCTGATCAATTGGACACACTCTCATTTCAATCAATCGAGGTAAATTTTAGAGATACACACGGCAAGAGCATGGACCAATACGACCTAAGTATTGGAATAGGCATTCGCAGCCGAGGCATAACACCGCAAAAAATTTTCTTAGTTTCTGAGAGTCGAAAAAGTGGACTTTGCTTTGGATTTAACTTTTGAAAGTGTTTTGCAACTTTCGATTTCTTTGATCAGTTTTTTCCAAGCCAGAGCTACCCATATTTCAAGTAAGTTTAAATTTTGGATCCAGTGACGTTTAAAACCTCGTCAAAAGGAATTTTTCGATTGTTAAGTATGATAGGTAAAGCACGTTTAATACTTAATTTCCAAAGCGAGTGGCACTTTCTTGACATACGTATACGATAAAGAGCTTTAGAACTTTGGTTTACAATTTTTCACATTGCTTCACAATGGGGAAGAAATTTAAGGAGGCTGTCCATAATAATACCTACAATCTTGGATATAATATATTGGACTTTTATCAAATTTTAGCACAAAGTCACATTTGACGCATGGTGTAAAAATGATTTTCTAGATGGAAATCGCAAAAATTATAGCAATCCCAAATTAGTACGGACTTGTCACTTTAATCCCATAGCTCTAGCAAAGAAATTTTTTTTTTTTTTTTAATTTCTAAGTCTATAAGTCTATTAACCAAAAGGTAAAGCTAGAGTTGAGTGTACCAAGGGCGGTGCATCCGTATTTTTAACTGCTTGTGGTAATTTTTTCATTTATCAAGGTGTCCTAATTGCCTATATGTGTCATAATATCATAATATTTTGTCCATGATTGTAGGAGATTAACTGTTGATTAACTTAGAATAACGTGACCATCATTTAATATATCAGTAATCGTGTCGCCCCTGTCACCAAATACTGAAATATTTTCAGGATTAGCATAGAGGTAGTGCTAAACCATATTATGGCTATGTATGAATCATGTTTATGTTTTATTGTTAAATTATAGATGGAACAGCCATATGCCGAAATTTTGTTAACCTCTGCAAACTAGCAGATATTTGATTCATCAATAAACACTAGTAAATCATTCACAAATTCATTAAACAGAGTTGGGCCGAGTATAAAACCTTGTGGGAGACCAACTAGGACTGGTAACATATTACTGTAAGATGAGCCAGCATGAAAGCGTATTTTTCTGACGGAAAGATAACTAAATGCAAATTTGAGACTACAAAATTTATTCCTTATGCCTCGAGTTTAGTAATAAGCAGATAGTGGAGCAGTATGTTATATACCTTTGATAAAACCATTACCAAGGCTCTAACTTTTCGGTTATGGCTGTGTGCATTTTGACAGTTTTTAAAAAGTTAAACAAAGCATCTTGGGTGGTACAGCGTTTTCAAAAGCCACATGGAAGAAGTTTTGGGATTTATAAAAAGGATGTTAAAGATTTTTAAAGTGACGGAAGCAGACTAATGGGTCTGCAATTTGTTTATCTATTGCGCTGCCTTTTTTATGCACACGAACAAATTCAGTCCATGTAAGGTTGTTTACGAAATTCCTGGTTTTTAAACATTCGTTAAATAATTTTACCAATGGTTGAGAAAATGATGACAATTCCATGTCAACCATGTCAAAACGGTAACCGGGATATTACTACCTGTTTTGTCTTGTCTTGTCTTCTTATGAAGTAAATATGGCTTCGTTAATCGTAATTGGCGGTGTAAGAAAAGAAACACAAAACCAAAATTTGACGTTTAAAGAGCTTGATATCGTTCTCAAAAAAGCTTACTATGGCACGTTGATGGTCGACGATGGTCATGAATTCAAGGGAGTTGTCAATAACTTTATGTCTTAGCACGGGAACCGAGAAAGCCCCACTACATGAAACTCTATTTCTTATCGGCACGATGGTCTACATTGCTACCAACAATAAAGATCCAAAGAACGTTGGTCTTTGACGTGCGACCAATCCGTGATAGACGCTTAAGCCCTACTGATCTTGTGCCGAATTTCGAAACCTGGGTAACCTCTACTACACTGTCTTCTCAAAGCACAGGTTTCCAAGGTCGCAGCTAATACGTGTGGCACACCAGTATTCGCATCCGTCGTCCGGAAGGTCGATGTCATCATCATACTGATTTCCGCGCTTGTGTAGGCCATTAATCGATAGGCATGTGATTCGAATGCTCCATTTATAATTCCCTTGAATATCGTCATTCAAGTCGATAATGAAGCTCTACCCTTGATATTTGGTGTAGCCCTGTAGCAAGAGGTCGGTGCGGCATTCTGCACACTTCTTGTTTGCAGCGTCGATTATGTCAGGAACGTTTTTGACAGTAAGTTTGTCATTCTCAGTATTTTTATACACCTTCTGTTTTTCTTCGATCACATAGGCCTCAACCTTGCCTTGATAATGCCGATCTTTTGGGTCCTTTGCAGAACCAAAGGAAATTAGGAAACTAGATATCAGTTGGATGTAAGACCCTCAAAATTTGATCTATCGATCTCACACGCGAGACTGCCGTGAAACGTGCATTGTTTAACCAACCACTAAGACTATTTTCTACAACGATCAACTGACACTGAGATCCGATTGTCTTTCATAGGATACGATGCACGCCCCCTACCTGTATGTCTTTATTCGAGTGGAGTCTTCCGTCAACTATCTGTAGAAGCACTTGGACAATCATTCCTTTTTATGCATTAATTGTCTCGCGACTTCCGTGTATGGTTACAGTCAGACCTTGTTTTCTGTAACGGTGGCCAATGCTGTCATTCATGACAAAGCCGATCTTTGCCGGGAGTTCAGGACGACTTTCTTTGTGATGCCGAAGTAGGCTAGTTTGCAAGATTTCACCTAGAACGTTCATGGTAGGCACTTAATTGTCATCCGGTGTAGTGCTTTGCCAAACTTGACTAAATTTTATGCTTGGAAAATGCCTACAGAAGAAATTCATCAGAAAGCGGTTTGCCTGGCACCACATCAACCTTTTGACAGCGTGTAG
>JAUZNK010062359.1:4679-14780 GCA_035046665.1 Euphysa ruthae
TTGTTATGGCTTCACCCAAATTTATTATAATTCTCTCTAAAATCTTTCATTTTCTTAAAAGTTTTCTTTGAATTCTTTCCAAAGTACGAGAGTATCAAGACTTATTTCTTTGTTATGGCTTCACCCAAATTTATTATAATTCTCTCTAAAATCTTTCATTTTCTTAAAAGTTTTCTTTGAATTCTTCCCAAAGTGTGAGAGTATCGAGACTTATTTCTTTGTTAATAGGCATGAATACACATTTTTAAACTTTTAAACTCTAAACTTTAGCCATTAATTAATTTTATGTTTAAATAACTGTTTTTATTCTTTTCTTATGCCAGCCATTTTAGAAACCTTATTTTGACCCCCGTCCTCAAAATATGCTAAATTCGTTCCAAACAGTCATATTTAAAATTATGGTTTTTTTACAGTGTGATTTTTTGACAAATAATCTTATTCTGTTGTAGACCAACATTTTTTTTCTTTGATTCTGCTTTTTTTTTCAATAAGATGTTTATTTATTATCAAAGAAGGACCAAAGGGCTATATTTCATCAAGTATAGAGTTTAATATAGATGTTATTAAAAACCATATTAAAAAAAAAAACTATCTCTGGCCTGGTATATTTTCATGCTTATTATTAATACAAGTCTAGAATGTCAACATGCTGCAAACTTTTACTGAACTGCAGAACCATTTTCCTAATCTGTTACAGACAGAATTTTCATGATTCATTTATTTATTTTATAATGAAAGGACATAATTTTTCGTGACTTTGGGCGCACACATTCAAAAAAATCTTTCATGGGAAAATCAAACTGATTTTGTTATTTAAAAACGGCTAAGAGTATTGTTATATATAAATCTAGACAAGTACAAATTAAAGGAAATAACAATAATAACCAAATTGATTTGAAAATTACATGGTTTTCTGAAAATCTTCGCATAATTATATTTCAGCCAAATTTATGGGAAATATATATAATAAATAAAATATAATATAATAAATATAATAAATAAAGCCAATAAATATGCAGGTTTACAGATTTTGAATTCATAGGCGATAAATTAAATGAATGTGTTTTTGTTTAGGTTCTAAATAGACAGATCTACGATGAAAATCCAATGGTACGTATAATTTAAGTAAAATTTATCTGTGTCAAAATTAATTGTTGAAGTATATTTATAGTATAAAGTTAAAATTTGCTTTATTAGAAAATATAATGCTCAAAGTAAAACAAAAACTATGCTCTAGATGGGAATCGAACCTGGGACACAAGAATGGGGTCTTGTATGTTACCACTACATACACTACTAGCGCATATGAGAATTCCATGTAATATAATGTTATGCACAAGTACAAAAAATTTGCATCCTATAATCGTACCAACTTGAAACCAAATTTGCTAAATTTTTTGTAATACAGAGGAAAGATTTCATATTAGATCATGAACATTATTGATAGCATCTTCAACAAAACTCTTGCCTGTCATCAATGATGGTCATCGGTCAAAGATGGCAATATTTCTATTAACCATTCTTCAAATTTTATATACTCTGTCAGAAATTAATATGACTAGGTCCTAGTCTGTATGGTTATACTATACACGGCGTATATGTGTAAGTAGTTATAAAGTATATATAAAAAAAGTGACGGGGTAAACTAGGATCGTTCCATTATTGTGATTTTTGCAAACCTCCTGTTAGTGTAAAATTGGATTTTAATTTATTTTTATAAAATTGGGAAAATGAATCATAGATAAATTTAGCTCAGGTAAGAGATTGATGCACCCTGCAAAGTAGAGATTTGGAATTAGCTATTGTCCACTATGAATTTATTTTTTTTTCATTACAGTACTTTTCTTACAATGGTCTACTTGTGTTACTTGTTATTCCAACATTGATTCAGCTTTCATTCGTTTTTAAAATATTATGCTTAGTCAGCACTTGTGTTGTGTACACAACTTTGACGTTAACAGTACTGGGACAGAAAATGGATTTGTATGAAAAGAAACACTTTCAGAATGAAGGGAGGTAAGTTTTGTAACTAAAAAATATCTCAGCGATTGTGGCAAATGGATAACAGCCTCCTCCCATAGAAGATATAAGGATCCTATTAAAACAAGTGGAAATTTTTCTTGGTATCATTTTAAAGTTCTTTTTTCACTTTTATTTTTTTTGGTCACTTTAAAGTATTCTTATTGTGATTTGCACAACAAGCGAATAATTTTACTGGCAAACCACTCCTAGATAAAAATCGTTTTTATTGGTTTATATCTTAAATTTTCCATCTAGGGGCACTTTCCCTCTTGAAATTTTTCAATTCGCTCTCAGTGGTGATCTGAAATCAAAGATTACACTTTAGCTTATGGTATAATTTCTAATAAATTCCCTCTTACTAAGTGGTCCTCATTTATCTGTTCCTATTTTTTAGAAGCCGAAGTATTTTTTATCATCCTAAATAAGTGAATTGCTTTTTACTGGTCATATTCATGAAATTCTTTAAAAATATGTAGGAAATTATCATAACATTGTTTTGATAACTGTATATTGTAAATTCTCGATTTATTCAGTTCTTTATTAAAGACAACCGCTTTTAAAAATAAGTAGGTTTCGCAAAAATTATATAGTTTTCTTGACAATTTTATAAAACTGCAGCGTGAAAGATTTTTATATTTTAGATATGGATGCAGTCTAAAGATTGACTTTGCAATACACATGGTATTTTATCTTGTGGTTATTATGTGCGATATTCGACAGGTATAATTCAAACAACTATTTTCATAAATTATTATTTAAAAACATGAAGAATGAAGACTTTATAAATTGAAAATAACAAAATTTAGAAAAGATACAAACCTTTATTTATTATGTACTAGTTTAGATATTTATATATTTACATTATATTTGTAAGGTCTAACAGAGGGTTCAGAAAAATTCTTAATCATCTCTAAAAAAGTCTTATTAGAGCTGAACACCTCCCCCAAATCAATCCTCGTAAACACCTCTCGAGTGATGACCATAGAGGAATGATCCAAGAATATCACAATCTCAGATTAAGACAATATTTTCACGCCTAGAAAATAGTTTTATTTTTCTATTATTCACATGTGTTCTCAGTGAAATATTGTTTAAATTATCTGGCCAAATTATCTGACCAAGAACATCTTAATTTCTTATTTTTATTTTAGAGTGAATGGTCAGCCAGAGTGTTGATGCTTTGGAAGAAAGAGGTTGGTTAAATTTCTCATCACAATGTTTAAAATTTTTTGAAATTTGCAGTGAGTGAACTTTTTAGCTTTTATTGGTTTGGATCCCTCCTTGCTGTCAGGATCCCATTTTATTTATTCATATCCCTTAGTCCATTTTTTTTTATCCCAAATTGTTGTTAAATTTAATTGTCTAGAAAAGTAGAAGTTTAATATTTTTAAAAAAAATTCTTGTTTATAGTAATTGGACATATTCATACTCCAAAACATATTACAAGACATATTCCAAAAAGTTAATATTTAAGGTTTAATCCCTTAACAGTCCAAAACGGATGTTTCTGTTCCGTCCGATCGATGGCCTCACTGGTGGTGAAGGATATTTCCGTTTTTAGATTGACAAAGAGAAAAAACGACATAAATTCTATTTAATATACAATATATGTAAATATTTACGTAAATATAGCATATTGTATGACATCTTACTTCTAAAACTTTGAGAAAGTTGAATTCAATTTACTTATTGAAGTTTTTACTTATTAAAAAAACCCCAGCTAAATTACAGACTGACATGAAAAATTAATTTTGACTTTTATGAGGTTAAAAGCAACATGTAGTTTGTTTGATACGTGTTATTTACGATTGTGTTTTGATTTTGTCCGAAAGTTGATGTATTAACTAGTTTGTCTTGGCTGAAAGTTGGTGCAACCATTCCATTTCTTTATTAGTTGACTAGCTTGCAGCTTGCGCAATTTGTGTAATTTTTCTAAACGCTTTTTTTTATAAATTATAAATAGATTAATTATAAATGAATTTAAATAAAATGACCATAGAAGTATGTCCTAAACTGGTCAGATTGTCAGAAAGTATAAATTGGCATCTCATATTGTTCATTTTATGTATTGCCCATGTGCAAAATTTAAATTTTCTGAGTTTCTTCTGAAAACTTGTCCAACGCCCAGTCATGAATTATGTTATGAAATAAGAAAAGAGGTTGATTTTTTTTAGTACTGACCAAGAACCCAATGAACATGTATTGCTTGTTTTTATAAAACAAACCCTGCTTTATGCACTGCTCAGTTTTTTGTGTTACTCAAGAATCCAGGGGTTCAAATTCAAATTTTTTAATGAGTGAGGATGACAAAATAAAGTTTCCAGGTGAACTTACAGTCATGTTATTTTTTATCTTGTTGACTCCTCAACCCCTGGCCAATTTTTCAAAGAATTTTCCAATCTTGGGATTTTCATAATGACCATGGGTAGTTTGAAATTGAGGAGCAAATTTGTAATAAGGTGTATTGTTCAAATCATATTAAAATGAGTGTTTATGCACTATACATGGTATTATCAAAGAGATGCACGAACTCCTTGTTGGTATTGCGCCCTATGATTTAGATTTAGATCTCGAAAGGTAATAATTTTTTTAACAAAAATTCGTTATTATTATATATTCTACATATATTTTCCAAATTATTTAGGAATTGGCTGTACCAAATTTGGGTATATCTATATATGTATGTAATACATGTTTTGCAAAAATTTTAGGCAATTAATTTTGTATGTGGCTTGATGACAGGCCATTTTTTTTTCTCTATAAAGAAGGTTTTTTTTTTTTTTTTTTACCGATAGAAACTTTTGATTTCAGCGCGTGCGCATGCTTACTGTGTCGGAATCTGCTCTTGTTAGCGATTGAAATTTTTTTTTTGACCCAAGTAACCCAATCCCTTGTTATATTTCTAATTCGTGCGACAAACAATTAATAAATTTTCAATTAATCATTGAACTTAAGTCAGTCTTTCTGCAATGGATGCAGAAATATTTAGCCAAATAATCAAAATTTTATACACTTCAAAAAGAAATAAGAGAAGAACTTAATTAAAAGCCTGAACCTGCAATCAAGACTGGTTCAACAGTAGTTTCCTGATTATGAAACTCACGATATTACAATATCCGTACCATAAGTAATTCAACTATAAATAAATACTTGAGTAGATTTTCGAATTATGCAAACTCTGATATGGTTAAGCTTCTTAGAATAGTTCTTAATATTTACCTTACCTTCCTGTCATCTGCCACTGCATTGTGCAAATTTCTTAATCAACGTATAAAATATATTGAATACTTCACTGCCTGATTCAGGATGACACCAATAGACTCAAATAAATATGTCAGTTTATGATAATATTCTACAAATCTGGATGTTTTGCGACAAAACCACTAAAGCTCCCATTAAGCCATTAACAAGGTTTTAATTCCATTTGAAGAGGCCTTGAATATTGATGGATCTAATTTTCTACGTACATAAGTTGCTAAATCAATCCAATCCAGCATTTCTCATGAATATTTTCACTAAAAAATATCATTAATGGTTATTTTCAAGATTTTCAAAAGTTGGAAAAAAAACGGCTATCAGTTTCAAGAAATAATTTTCTCAAAAATTTACGAAAATAAAGAATCATGTTACCAAGAGTTTTTCTGAAAATCGTCTCAATATTTCTTTCAAACATTTCTTTGAAGTTAGGAATCTATCCGTTAAGTAAGGTGGTGAGACTTTATTTTTGAATTAAAAATTATTATTGATAAGATTTTTGGCTAGCCGAAGTGAAAAGATCAAAAATAAGCATTTTGAGGAGGTATAATTTTTGTTGTCAACTTTCTATCATTGTGAAAGCAATGCAGCAGTTGGAGCTCATTTGGCATTAACGCGAAAAATTCTCTATAGTAAGGTTTGCGAAAGCATGACAGGTTTGTTGGTATGCCAAAGTTAAAACTGGTTCATGGTAATTGGTAATAGAAGAAAACTGCAGCAGAATTCAACAAACAACAAATTTTCTTACGCTATCAGTGATTAATATACAATAAAGCTGTAGCGAAATAGCGATAAATTTTCTTTCGACGATAGCTATTGAAATTACTTTGGATTTGGTTTTGATCTATTGGAAGAATAGTTTATACAAAAAAAAAAAAAAAAAAAGATTTAATAGTATATCGTTAAAATATATTTCAAATGAATTTAAATTGAACTTACTGTTCATAAAACACCCGCTCTTGTTTAAAGACACAAACTTAAATATTAAACAAAACAATAGATGTTTAAGAACATTCGAATGGAATGTTTTTGTTTAAAGTTTACATAAAACTCTCTGTTGACAGTATTGAAATTAATTCTTATTGGTTTTGATTTGTTTAACTAGCAACATATATATCATCTTAATTATCTTGATTGAATTATTCTCTACTGTTTAAACACATGAGCATGGGCCTCATAATAGGTCATATACTTTACTTGCGCTAAGCCTCTGGTTCAAGCCCTTCCGTGGGTGGTCATCTTTTAATAAGTTCGACTTTCGATGATCTCACGCCATTATGGTAAATAAAAATAATAAAAAAAAAAAGAAGAAATATATATTGATATTAAATAGATGAGGAGGCGAGGCAAAATATAAAAACATAGGCACGATTTTCGTCATGAATTTAGGCACGAATTTCAACTCAAATATCAGCACGAATTTTCTGCGGAGTCAACAAAAAAAACTTCATTACAAAAGAGAATTTTTCGTGTTACTGCCAAATGAGCTCCAGCTGCAAAGCTCGCAACGCTCGTTACTTTGCTTTACATATATTACATAATACATATTATTTATAGCAAACAAAGGGTAATTAATTAAAACCAACTAAAATATTACAAAAAATCTCGTTACAATTGCATTATAAATTTCCAATAATGAAACAAGGTAAAATCGGAGAAATTTGCTATTCATTATTTACCACAGTTGTTATTTTGATAAAATATAAATGTTTGTATGGTGGATAAGTTTGCTTATCAACTACTGAAGGTATGCCATATATTTGAACAACAGCCTGAACAATGGAAAAAAGTAAGTAATACTGTTCTATGGCTAAGCTGTTATTTACACTGGCATCTGATCTTCTGAAAGAGATGACATAATGGTCATAAAAAGTGAAATTTTGAAAAAAAAATTCCTGCAACAAGGTAGTGAGAATGGTCGAATCCAAGTCACCACAGGAAATCAAAAGGAACTGGTCTAGAATGGCTAAGACAAATGATTCTACAAAAGATGTAATAAACAAATTTTCATGATTCCTGCCATTCTGTTTGGGAGAAAAGAGGGAGGTAGAGTATGAAATGCCTGCGGATACGGATCGGTAGCTACCTTCCTGCGGATACAGATCGGTAGCTACCTTCCTGCGGATACGGGTCGGTAGCTACCTTCCTGCGGATACGGATCGGTAGCTACCTTCCTGCGGATACGGGTCGGTAGCTACCTTCCTGCGGATACAGACTGGTAGCTACCTTCCTGCGGATACGGATCGGTAGCTACCTTCCTGGCACAGCATATCAAATTTTTTCAGATGAACGAAATGAATATAACAAACCATTCTCATGATGTAAAATAAAAATAAGAATGCGAATGCTTGCGTTTTCCAGGTATTGACAATAAAAGCTTCTGGTACCATTCTAGCTAAATGTAACACAAATGTACCATTAGAATTTAAGTTTAATAGCATTTGAAATGGCTAAGAAATTGAATTTGTTAAGAATAAAAGTCGGTAACGGTAGTTTAAGTCAGAGATACAAAGGAAAAAGTTTATCCATTACAATACAACTTGTACCCAGAAAATGAAGTTAAAGAGTTGATTCAGCGTTTAAAGAACAGAGAAGATTTCCACGGATATACATGAAATCTAGGTAAGTGGATTAAAAATAATAATACTTTCTGAATGTCTCTAAAAAGGAAAAAATTAGGCCAACCAAATATTGAGGTTCTGGTTGGATTTGCCCCATATATCACTGCCCCATATGAAAAAAATCTAAAAAGATTTGTTTTTCTGTACTATAATACTCACCTAGCCTTTCTGTACCATAATACTCCCTAGTATTTCTGTACCTAATACTCCATTAACCTTCATGTACCATAATACTCCCCTAGCCTTTCTGTACCATAGTGCTCCACTAGCCTTTCTGTACCATAATACTCCACTAACCTTTCTGTACCATAATGCTCCCCTAACCTTTCTGTACCATAATACTCCCCTAACCTTTCTGTACCATAATACTTCCTTAGTCTTTATGTAACATAATACTCCCCTAACCTTTCTGTACCGTAATACTTCCTTAGCCTTTCTGTACCATAATACTCCAATAACCTTTCTGTACCATAATGCTCCCCTAGCCTTTCTGTACCATAATATTCCTCTAGCCTTTCTGTACCATAATACTCCTCTAACCTTTCTGTACCATAATTCTAAGCAAAGGTACTAGTGTTTGATTTATTTTACCATCTTTTCCAAATTTGTAATTCACTTTTTCAACCTTATTATACTAGTAGTTGCATACAGATGTGGTTTTTTCTAGTTCCTGTTTAGATATCTTTTGCATAATTCTCATCCATTTTAATTATGCATCTTTAAATTGTAACTGGCAGGTTAATATTTTGTATTGATGTGGATGAAATATGTCTTAATGCTACAGTCTTACCTTAATCTACAAAATGTAAATTTGTAAGATGATATTTTACTAATCGGTATTTTCTCGATTACTCATACTTCCTCTTAATATTAAACCTTGAAATTGAAATATCTTCAATCTTCTATCTGGTAGTTCCTCTTGAGCCATGGGATGAATTACTCCCAATGTCTCTTATCAAACTTTAAAGACTCAGGGTAGTTTTTTTTTCTTTTCTTTTGATACTCTCGCAGCAACGCAATTTACCACACCTTTAGTTATCTCATCATAAATCGATCCAGGTAGAGGTTGTAGAGGTGATAGCAGAGGTAGAGGTAGCAGTGGTGTTAGCAGAGGTAGAGGTAGCAGTGGTGTTAGCTTTGTTTGAAACAGAATATTTTAAGGAAAAAAAGAAAAAGGGTGAAATAAAAATTATTTATTTTCTGAGAATTACAAGTTAAAAATATTTTTTCGAAAACTTTGTTTATGTAACAATGATCTTTGTTTATGTAACAATGATCTTTGTTCATGTAACAATGATCTTTGTTCATGTAACAATGATCTTTGTTCATGTAACAATGATCTTTGTTTATGTAACAATGATCTTTGCTTTTATGAATGGGATGGTTCGGTTGGCTATGTACTGTTTAATTGCAGGTGTTTCTCTCACTCGTATGTTAAGCTCATTTAATAGGGGATATTGCTTTAACATGTCTTGACTAATTATCTCGCACATTGCAACGAGTCGAATGTCTCCGTATGACACCTAAAATTTAAATTAATTATTTTCATTCAAAGTTTCGATATTTACTTGATTAAATGCTCTCTTTCGATTCATCGGCTCTCTTCAATAAACACTCATCTCCAGTAAACGCCTATCTCCAAAAAACGCCCCTCTTTAAAGGTGGAAATTACCCTCTAGAACCATTTTATTAATCCGATTATTAATTCATTATTAATTACATATATTTTTAATGAGGCACAAAATGTTTTGGTTATTTGGTTAAATTATTGATTTATAAGGAAAGATTTTTTTCCTTAGCATCTATAAATATGACATTTATTTAATTTAAAGCCACACCCCTCAAATATCGAAATTTTTTATAAACGCTTGTTACCTTGTTAGATAGCATTTGCACCCTTTTTCAAGAATTCTTTACTTACTTTTGAATTTTAGATGAAGTTAGGGTCAACGGATGTTAACTAATCAAAATCATTTTGTGCAAAATGGACAGTAATCTTCAACTCATGAATCGAAGATGAAAAATGGGGAAATTGAACAGCAGTGAAATTTAAGGAGATGTTCGGTAGAGTGACAAAGAATTTTAAAGTTGTAGGATTTGGAAGAAAAACCTGAAAAATCTTGCTGTAACTTTTTGATAAGGAATTTTTGGTAAAATGAAATCTTGGAGAAAAAAAAGAAGTTAAGTCACTTCAACCTGTACA
>JAUZNK010062370.1:0-14777 GCA_035046665.1 Euphysa ruthae
AATAAATAAGTTCCTTGCCTTGTTGATGTAATATTTTTGTTTTGTTTGATGGCAGTTTAATAACTTTTTCTGTCTGATTGGACAGTTGATTTTTTTGACAACCATTAAAATATAAAAGAACAGCAATGAGTTATATATTTATTGGATAGTCTTAGAGGAATATATAAATAGATATATCATATAACTAGAAAGTTTTAGAGCATTAAAATTTTATTATTTATTATAGCTTACCTTGTAACAAGGATTATCAGGTAATGAAAACCATTTCTCTCCACAAAAGATAAGCGTTTTGAAACAATTGTCAGATCTCTTAATTAAGGGAGTATTTGCTTCAGTGTAAAAAACAAAAAAAAACAACAAGGATCTTGATGTAAATTTTCTTCTTTTTTCATATACACGTGCCACCATATTTTTTTTTACAAATTATCTTCTAATAATAAATTTTAGTTTAGAGATCCCGCAATGTTTTAGCAAAAAAAAAATCGATAAAAATCGATCACAATCGATCAAACACGATATTGGGTAATTTAGATAATAATTAGATAATAATTAAGGGGCTGTAATTTCAGAATAAACCAATTAAAAAAAAGGCAATTTGCCGAAATTTTATTCAGAACCATCCATTTTAGTGAAATTTAAGTCCAAATGTTAGTTGTCAGAATGTTCCTAAGGACCTGAACGAATTTCGCCACACAGCTAATGGTCTTTATAAAGAAAAAAATCGCGTACTTTTAGTCTAAAATTTGGTAGTGAAGTTAAATAGCTTATTAAAATGTTACAGTTTCTACTACAATTCATTATTTGACCATATTGTACCATTACATATATGCAGGCTAAGCTATCTTTTAGCAGATGCGTATCCTTGTACTCACATTAAAACAACTCAGTAAAATTTAATGGAGCAGAAAGGTATCCAGTCAATATTCAAATGATTCGAAATTAAACTTCCACTTAGGATTTTAAGAATCAACAATACTTTGTCAGAATTTGTGAGATTTTTTCAACATTAGAGAAGTATAGCTATAATTAAGAACTATTTATTGGGATGTGTTCTTTTCTATCAGTTTTGGCTGCAAAAAGCTAGATAACTTGAAAAGTAATAATATTTTGTCTTTTCTCGTTGTCACCACACAAATATGATACACACAGAATGTCTTCACCTGCTTTAAAAACTCTCACCACGTAAATATAGCTTTACTAGAGAACCAGAAAATTTGATCACTTAGGATAAGTACATGAAAACCCAGTATAGACGTTAAACCCAGTATAGCTGTTAAACCCAGTATAGCCGGTAAACCCATTATAGCCGTTAAACCCAGTATAGCTGTTAAACCCAGTATAGCCGTTAAAATTTCAAACTAACATTTAGAGATAGAAATTTTGGTTTTGCTTTAACAAACAAATTTTGAATATTCGGTAATTTATTTTAGAATTTAAGATATTTCTGTAAATATGTCTGTAAATATGTTTTTAAAAATGTCTGTAAATATGTCTGTAAGTATGTCTGTAAATATGTTTGTAAAAATATTTGTAAACATGTCTGTAAATTTGTCTTTAAATATGTCAGTAAATATGTCTGTGAATATGTGTGTAAATATGTCTGTAAATAAGTCTGTAAATACACCTGTAAACATATCTGTAAATATATTGATTGATTGTGCTCGATTATGAACATTTTTGATTCGGAAGAAGATTTGAATAATCTTATTATCGAATCGGGCAGTGGCTCAATTTAAAGATCTCAATTGTGCTACGGCAACAATTAATAACGAAAATTTTTTGTTTTTCGCTCTCGAGTGGATTTAAACCCACGAAATTTTCCATTAAAATGCAATAATATTGGAAAATTTGCTACCGCTAGGCCACACTGCCTTATATATCTGGTTATGACAACAATTTGGTAGACAGTTACTTTTACTTTGGATAGCTTTGGGGGCTGAAGAGACATGAAATTCTTAACTTTTCTGTGTGGAAAAATGATGCTATGTCTGACAAAATTACTGCGAACGGTCGGAAAATATTATTTATATCAGAATTTACATCACAACTTACATCATTTTTATAGCTTTTTCTTGTCTTCTGGTTCATGTCTTTTTATGAAGTCTAGTAGACTTTTTAATTTTGTTAGAATCTTGTTTATCCATGTTAACTTT
This sequence comes from Euphysa ruthae, assembly GCA_035046665.1. Lineage (NCBI taxonomy): Eukaryota > Metazoa > Cnidaria > Hydrozoa > Anthoathecata > Corymorphidae > Euphysa > Euphysa ruthae. The sequence goes on from JAUZNK010062370.1 coordinate 2,154, forward strand.
ACCCATTTCATAGATATCGTACTATGAGAGAAAACGTTTTGAAATTTTGCTTGAAACTTTAGTATGGATGGTTTTGGCAAATAACTTTTAGATATTAGCAAAATATGGCAGAAATTTGGCAAAAAATGAAGTTGAACTTGCTGAGTTGCAGATGTATTGACAACAACGTTAACATCTTGAAGATAACCAAAAATTTTTAGTTTTCTGTTTTCCGATTCGTATTCCTCACTATATTTACCAAAAAATGAGATAAAATAGCGATTTTTCAAAACTTCAATATTTTTCGGGAGGTTTCCCGCTTAATTTCTTAACGTTATTTCCATAGCCTTTTTTTTAGCCTGGTTTTTATTATGTTTTTTTTTTATAATTTTTTCCTATAAATACTTCACTCGTGAAACTTCGTGAATTTATTTAAAATTCTATTAAGCATATTTCCGCAAAATATTGCAAATTAGGCATATGCAATGACGTTATAAGAATTAAAGGAACTTAAAATCGTAAAGAAAATTTGATAAATTGTTTTGTATGATTTTTTTCCAACTAAAAAAATTTCAAAATTTCTTCATGTCAATGAAAACTAAGAAAACTATTTGAAGTCATGTCGCCAATTAATTACGTTAAGACTGATAAGCTCATATTTTTGGTATCTTAGTCAACTTCATCGTTATGAAAGAATTAAAAATGATGGGAAATACTGCCATGTATGTTAAATATTTATTTTTTAGAATTCTCTGAAACTCAATTAGAAAATTGGTGAAAATTTACTCAAAATGATGTAATCGCTTATATTATTTTTAATTTTTTTTTTTTAATCTGGTAATTAAATTCCTATTGTTATTATTATAAAGAAGAATAAATGTGTAAAACTTTGGTTAAAATGCATGTGTGGACAGCACCTTAAACATCAAAGTTACTTTGGATTCCCGTGAATGACATAGTCAAGAAAGCTGTTAATTTGTCATGTTAATACAATATACCAAATTGAAATAAAAAAATTAAGAATTGAAATGATACTGATTCAGTGTATCAAATCGAACAAATCTAGAAATGAAATCATGCTGATTCAATTAGGAAAAGTAATAAGAATCTTTCTAGAAAAACATCCCAAGAAAACTTCTCTAACTAAAAAAAATCGAAACGAAGTGTTAGCAAAACGGCATTATGTTCTTGTGCACAATTTTCCTAGTGACGAAAATGGTCAAGTTATAGCCTTTTACTTTTCACTACAAATCATGAATGTTCATCAATCCAGAGTCACTTTAAGAAAAAACTTTGGGAGTTGCCTGCGAAATGATGATGCAGCATTGGGTATTCTATGAGAGCTTTTTGCAAGAATCTAAGAAAACAATACCTTAAAGAAATGACAAGGGATGATACGTACGATATAGAAATAGCTTTGCGTACAATCTATGACATTTTTTTTCAAAATCAGGTCAAACAGAAAAGGAAGAAATTTTATCACAAGATTGAAATCCCATTTGATCAAAGTGTATCTGACGATGTAGATTATGAAACTAATACAGAATCAGTTATAGATTTAGAGAACGATTCAGTTAAAAATTTCTTAAATATATTTAAACTTAAAATTTGTAAATTCCAATTATGTATGTTAATCAAAATCCAACATAGCTATTGTATGCATACTCTGCTTTCTAACGCTTTGAAAAAAAAATTTAAAGATCAAAACAGCTCCCACAAATTTACGTATTGTTGCTTAAGAAGTACCACCTAAATACCCAAGATGAGGTTTGCTTGGACACATTTGGAGGCAAAATTATTTGGTTGGTATTTCATTAAAAACATTTGGAGAAAAGTTAGTTTAGAAACTTTCAGAAATAATTTTATAAAATTGTTGATTTAAAAAGTTATGTTTCTTGCTTGATTAACTACTTGGTCAACGTCTGGAAACAATGCTTGCTTTTAATGTTGTTTTAAATATACATCTTTATACTTTAAAAGTTAACTTGGTGAAAATACGTTAAAATGGTATTGTATTATATTGATATGGTAATTATTAAATTAATTTTCCTTATTTTATAGAAATTTTATATATTTTTATTTCCTAGCTCAATATTAATAGAGGTTTAGTAGTTTTTTATTGATTTGAATTGATATAATAATAATTTATTGATTTGAATCAGTATATTTATAATTTTATTGATTTGATTTGGTATATATAATTTTTGTTTCATATTTATTTTCGTCATTTTTCATCTTAAAATTATGTGATACGCTTTAAGATACTTAAGATATCGAAAATTTGCTAAATCTTTAATTTCTGTTATTCATTCCATGAGTTTATTATCTTTAAAGACGCAAATTTTCCTTGTTAGAAAAGGCATTCAAGCCCATACTCTTATCCTAGTTTTTGGTGTATCACTATTTATGGCGTCTATTTAAAGCCATTAGGATATTTTTAAGGCCCAAATAATATTATTTACACAGGTTCAATTGTTACCTTTTCAAAAATTTAAAGAATGAAAGTTTTTTTGAGGATTTACTCAGTTTCAACTATGTTTGCTTCATTTTTTAAGGAATCCATTTACTACACGGAATCACACCTTTGTATGACGAAAAGGTAGGAATGATGTTTTACTATTCAACAATTGCATTTGGTGTACCTGCAGCTTTAGCCGGAGCTTCGGCAGGCTACGACTACAAATATAAAGGAATTACGGAATATGTTTGGCCGTATCCCGATGGTGCAGATATTGGGTATTTTTTGTTACCTACAATCGGTGTTTTAATTGTAATGGGGATAGTTGATGGATTCCTTATTTACGATTTGTTCAGTTGGATTGGCAGCAAAGATGATTACCTGTACATACGTGCTAAAATGTTTGTGACCAGGAGCTTAGGATTCATCGTAGTTTTCCCAGTCACCCATGTGTTAGGTAAGCTAAGTTCACCATAGTCTTCCCAGTACTTATGTATTAGGTAAGCTAATTTTAGATATCTTCAGGATTAAGAATCTGAAAAAATTTTGTAACCTTATAATATTGCCTCTATTCTCACTCATACATTTCTTAAAAAAACGTTGTGTAAACATTCCATGAGTAAAAAAAATTTTTTTTAACGATATATTTCAGCTAAATAAGTCTTAGATTTACTCTAACGTAGTTATTTTGATAACAACTAGTCTTAGACCTATTCTAACATGGGTATTCTGATAGAAACTAGTCTTAAATTTATTGTAGCTTAGGTATTTTGAGAGAAGCAAATCTTAGACTTGTTCTAACGTGGGTATTTTGAAAACTTTGCCCAAGTTTTTCAATTTGCCCAATTTTATTATTTGCGATTAATAACACAATGTAAAAAGTCATTTTCTAAAAATTCCGTTTTTTGAAAAAAATTTCATCAAAAATAGAAATGTGTGTCAAATTTGATAAAAAGTTGACTTGTTATGAAAGTAAAATATATTTGAAGATATTATAATTCCAATAAAGATCAGCCCTTAATTTGTTCGTGGACACTTCTTGGCATGACCTGTTATTTCAGCCAAACTGTATTAGATGGAAACAAGAAAAATTAGGCATCACACAAAATTTTCGTTTAAATTCTTCAAAGAAGTTTTTTTTCTTGATTTATTTATATTTTCTTTTTTTTATATTTAAATTCAAGCATAACATTCAGAAAATAGAGAAAGGTACACTATGAAATACTCCTCGGGAATTTTCTACTTATTGTAATTCTGAAAGTGGAGATTATTAAATTTCCTCATTGCATGAGGGAAAGAGATGTTTACCATCTAGTAAACGCAGTCAAAGAAAACAAATTTTTCATCGGTTGCAAAAGCATTTCACGAAATGTGTCAAAAAAAATTCTTGATAACGTCTATTTCTGCCACATGTAATTTTCATTATAACACATATAATTTCAATTTTTGCAGAAATATTCAGACTGAAAATAACTTGTTTATACCTTGCTACTGATTTTCAAACCCATTTATATAAATTATACAAATCATTCAATTTAGGTGTTTAAGATACTTTCCGATTTCTTTCAGGGCAATAAAGAGAGATTTGCAAGTTTTGGAAACGAACAAATAAGCAAAAAATAGAAGTCATTAACTATTATTATCTGATATTCAATATTTTGCTTTATTTTAACCTTTACTTTATTTTAATCCCAAAAATCAAATCATGAATCAGGGATAAACATATGATTCATTAATTTTAATATACCAACATAAATTGTATAAAACTTTGTCAGAAATTTAATTTTGATACTGTATATCGCGGTATATCTCTGTATATCGCTGTATATCGCTGTATATCGCTGTATATCGCTGCATATCGCTATATATCGCTGTGGTTTTTGATACAAATGAGCAAAAATTTGAGAAATTTATTAAAAATCCGTAAAGGTGGCAATTTCTTCCGAAAAATGAAATTTATAATTTTCAAATTATCTTTTTGACATTAATGTTGCATATCATTCTTACAGAGCTTTCATTCTGATTGGGAATATGAATCTCATTATTTATCAGGACTCACATATTGCTAAATTTACCTAAATCCATAATTACGGCCAATTTTGTCCTTAAAACTCTTGAGTAAACTGGGAAGTTGGAAGAAGAACTGAAAGATCTTTACACCGAACCCTATCAATTTTATAACTTGCTTATGTAATTAAAGTAGCAAGCTATATAGTATTTATTTTACATTTGCATTTTACTTTTTAGTAAGAAACGCTAGCAAAAAGAGAAAGACTAAGAGAACTGTTCTATGTTATCGATCAAAAGCACATAGTCTTTTATTTTTGGTTGAAAAAGGGGGAAATATTCATAGTTCGCAATATCATTTTTTTTATCATAAGTTTGTTCCATAAATGGGGTGCATGTTAATTAACAGCAAACTGACTAAATTTTGGTTTATAAAATGTCTCTTGAAGAATACCGTTTTTTATATGACAGTAATTATTAGGTCGTTTTATTTTTACAGTTATGTACTAAACATAGAATATCATAAATATTATTTTTTTGAATTTCGAGTGCACTGATGACAAGGAAAAGTGGAGCTGCATGAGTGTAGCAAACTTTAGAGTTTATAATGCGCATTTCATGTCTTTGTTTCAGCAAGAGAGGTACGAATTTCTTTTTATAGGTGCAAACCATTATGTCATTCTGCTTAATTTATTATTTATATCTCAGAAAAGCGTTTCAATATTTTTATTAGAAAGAAAAAGATTTGTATCATCCGCAAGTATAGTTTCTTTTAATATATTTCGATGCTTTAAGCAAATTATTTACGAAAATAATAAATAAAAGCGGACCTAAAATAGATGCTTGGGGGTTCCACAACTAGCAGATACACATTCGTTTAAAGTTGTGTCACTAAAAACACACTGCTTATGATTATATAGATAGCTGTGTAACCACTGTAGATTAACACCTTTAACACTATTGTTTAAGTTCTTAACAGGAATTTTGCAATAGATCATAATAAAAGCTTTAGAAAGAGCAATAAATACACCGGTTGTCAGCTGAAATTGCACCGTCACGAGGTAGTTGCATAGTTTCATGTTCTGTTGAGTTATTCCTTTGGAATCAAAACCGTTTTTCATAAATTAGATTGTTAGTTACTAAGTGATCTTACACCCTACTATACATAATACGCTCAAGAAATTTGGAAAAAACTGAAGAACTGAGATTAGTCGATAATTGCTTACATTAGTTTGATCGCCAGATTTAAATACAGGTGGATTTTCAAATATTTTAAATTTTTGAGGAAAAATATCCTTTTCGATTTTTTGGCTTCACACACGTTGTAAAGGATATTTTAAATTTCGTCATAGGTATCAACAAGGGTATTACTACTTATGTTATCATAACGAGAAACTTCACAAACGGATTCTTCCGCAAATTAATCTTCTTTATCAAATAAACCATAAAGTATCTTAGATAATGTTGATGACCAACTGCTGTAAATTAGGGTAACAGCAGGAATACTGTGTGAATAGGCAAAGGTCAATCAGCTTCATAACAAGCTCAGCTAAATTTCCTACCATTAAACACTGGCCAGATAAGTCTATTTAATCATAGACGACTTGTGCGACTTTTGGATGCAACTGTGTCTACGCAGTCAACTAAATTGTCAAAGCTATTAATTGAATGTGCAATATAATTGGACAAATAATTTCCTGTACAAATATGCAGAGTGCTCTTATGTTATTTGGAAAATTATTTTCTAGCAAAATTTTGTCTACTCCTCCGAATGCAGACAATCACCCTTTCCGATATGTCTGTGTTTGCCATAAGATCTCCGATGCATCCAATAAACGACATTAACATGTGCGCTTCACCAAGAATAGATAAAAAGTTATTCCAATAATCAGGTTGCCACCATACCATCTGAGTTGATAATTTTTGAAGTTGCTGGTGAGATGTTAAAACAATGTATTCTTTTCCTACATTTTCTATGGCAACTTTAACTAAATGCGTTGTAGTCTAAAGAGTGTCTGCTTCGTCAGGGTTCAGCTTGATAAGTGGAAAATTATTGACATGGGTTGCTGGCTTCCGTTGAAATTCTGGTTTTGTAGCCGTTATATTCAGGAATATTAACACCTTTGCCTATATGACTCATGTGATGGAAGTTAGCATCATTTGCTTTCGCTGTTGAAAGAGCTGCACTTGCCAACATCATTAAAGGTCGGTTTTGATGGTTTTGTTCTTGGGAATTGGTGGACTTGCTGGTCCCTGTATCCATGAATGATAGTTTGGGGAATTACCACTGATTGAAGTTCTTTTTTGTCTCTCTTCTGATATTAGCTGAAAGAATTTCAGCTTTTATAGCAGATGTTTTCTTATAAGTCATAATAATTTCCATGTTATGTGTTTACTTCATGTCATTTGGTAATGAAATTGAACGAACTGTCACTCCTTGAAAAAGCTTGCCATTATCAGCAGTTGATATAACATTATCATCCTTTTTTTCGTTGATTCGTAGGCTGTTGATGCTTTGGATAACAATAATCATCATATGAAGATGTAACACAAAATTTGGCTATCTCTTGGAAGAGCTGTATGCGTTTCACAAAGTTAAATAGATCAGTCTACAAATCTGTCCTTTAATTGGTGATGAAACTTGTGATTGAGTGAATGAGTTTGTATATTTAACGCGGGGAACCAACAAACTGCCTTGGAATGCTTAGAATGCCCATTTGCGCCTACGAAATTTGCTCAACCAAACAATGCGAATAAATAGTTTTTCACAGAAAATCAGAGAAGATAAAATGGGAAATTTCCGCGAGAGGTGGGAGTAGAATTCGTAACCTTTCAATCCGTTATTCGACGCCTTGCCAACAGATCTATCCTTGCTATAATTGTAACAATGTTAGTTGCATCATCTTCGCAGGTAACCTAACTGCAAAGAAATAAGTCAGATATATAAAAGGAAATATAAAAGTAGGGCACAATAATCTGCCTTTTGACTGGTTCATGACAGTAACAGTTATTACTGTTGAACAAAGGAAGCCACTGATGACTCATCAATTTACAATTTACATCAGCTGTGTGCAGTAATGTGACCCTATTCACATGGTTTCATATTTGGATACAACAGGGCAACTTCAATTTTTTGAAACCTAACTTAATTTTCAAGTTTCCAGAAATGGATAAAGTTAAAAATAACACTAATTTATTCTAATGAGGTGTTTAAAAACATTTCTAAAATGTAATGCTTGTTGCAGATAGATTTACTCAGAGAAAGGTACTGTAAATTGCATGTAAAAATCCATGGCTCCCTCTGAACAAAACTGAGTTAACTCTGAATCTAACAACATTTCACCAAGAATTGTTGCGAAGGGAACAAATTTCATCGACTCCATTCTCTTTCAAACCTGTTATAATTCCTTTAAAATTTTCTTCTCGACGAAGACTAGCAGTAATAATTGATTGCATGTGTTGTTCTGACAAAACCTTTACACCACGCTTCTCAGTGATTTCACAAAACTCAAACATACATTTGACATCATCAATTGTTCATTTTATTCTAACATACATAAAGTAATAGACATGTCAGGTATGCAGCTGATTTCGGACAAACAATCACCTGAAGTTTTGTAAAATTTTAAAATCATTTTTTCACGCCGGCGTGAGTTCACTTCGGTCTTAAACACCGAAGTTTATGTGTAACTACATTCGTTTTCTTCAACCGAAGTGAAATAGTGCTCATAGTATGTATTTTCGTTCTAGTGACTTAAAAAAAGATTTTTAATACTGACAATGTGCGGAAGACGAGTAAAAATGTTTTGCAAGGAAATATTTTTTCTTTACATAGGCATCATAAACAAGTCTTGCAAAAAAAAAACTAATGTATAATAAATAAAAAATTAGTCAATTGATTATTTTTTACATTGTTTTTCGAACCATTCAACATTTTTTTGTATCGTACTAACCATGATTTGGATTGTTGATTTCACAATAATGCTCTAGCTTTTTATGTCAGGTAAGGGAATCTCATGTCTCATATGTTTTAAAAGTTTATATACTTTGTCAATTGTTTATTTTAGGGTTTGTATACTTTTTCACATGTTTTAGATAGATTTGGTTGAGTCCGTTGATGTCTCAAGTTGTATCTAAAGTGACTTTTGTAGTAGTCTAGATAAGATAAGGATACTTAAGTGATGTTTACACTTTACAAATCTGGTTAAGTTTTTAAGACCGTTTGTATAAATTTGTCAAGTTAAAATAGCATCTATCCACTTTTTTTATTTACACCGGGAACAATTAAATCTATATCCTTAAAATTTTAGCAAAATTTGCAAAACAAATATTTATATGTTTTATCTACTGGTTTTTAAACATAATCAACTGACCAAGTTGACTACGTCTAGATCCCCCTCTGGAAAAATCTATAGACAATCCAGTAATAAAGAGAGAAATGACGAATCGAGTGGCAAAGGCGAAATTTCACATTTACCAACAAAAAGATCTAAAACATTGAAAGTTAAAACAAAATGATGTTCAAAGATGAATGAATACCTTATAATTTGCATCCAGGAACATCATGAATTTTGAATTCGATTTTACCACAACATTCGGAAGAAAAGGTCAGAAAGGTATGAAAATGGGCAGTTTGGACCTGTCTCTTTACTCAATATACCCGCAGTTCTAAGTATCTCTGAGTTCTTCCTGGTTTTACACACACTGTTCGTCTATTTTGTTGAAGAATGAATATTTCTTTTTTGTTAATATAAATTCAACAAAGCTAAAATCGTCATTTTTAAACAAAATTTACAAACCTGCTTTTAATGTGTCGATATCGTGACAATGCCCTGTTTCTTGAAAAAACGGCTCCATTCAGAGCATGATTTAAGTGTTTTTGCTGAACTATAAATTTTAACAAAAATTATTCCAAAATTATTTGAAGTTGAAAGTTGAAATGGTAGTAATAATGAATTAAAAATACTGCTTAAACATAAAGTAACACTTTAAATTTTTCTCTTCATCCATTTTTTAACAGCAACACAAAACAATGAGCAAGCTACAAAATTATTTAGCGTAATATAAAAATCATTTTTCACGGCAGCTTGAAATTTTTCTTAAAAAGACAGTACTTGTAAACTGAAATTGTTTCACGCTGGCGTGAAGTTCCACTTTTTTCTGAGTATCACTTACTACATGTAACCGGCCCCTTACATACCAAATTACAACAACTTTTTGTAGTTTTTGTTAACAATAACGAAGTATACTACATTCAAACACTTTAACAAAAAAAAAAAAAAAACGTGAGATTAAAACACTTTTTTTACGACCATTACGTGCCCACAGCAGATCGAAAGAATTCGAAATAATAAAATAGAAATAGTATTCACACAAACAATACTTCAAGTATTGCAAAAAAAAAAAAAAAAAAGAAAAAAAAAAACCACTATAAGTAAGTTGAGAATAGGTCAAGAGCACTCAGAAAACAAACCAAAAACATATTATTATATATTATTTTTTTACTTCCTTTTGTGCAAATACGCCATTTAGGGTTTTTGGAAATTTTGCAATATCTGAGCGTCTCATAAATAGTGACGTTCATTTTACAAATCGGCATTAAATTTTTGTCACAATGATAAATGCAACATTAGTAAAAAAGTTGAAAATATTCTATTTCATTTTCAAAATTGCCGTCATTATGGAATTTTTGGTATTTCTAGCGCATTTCCATAAAAACTAAAGCCATATTCAATATCAGGATGAAGTTTCAGTCAAAATGATATAAAATAGCTTGTTATATTGTAAATTTTCGATTTTGGCCTTTTTCGGGATGAGTTTGAAATACCCCGTTGACAAAATATCCGAATTTTCTCAAGGTTTCACAAGTAGCGTCATTCGGATTTATAATAATAGTCAAGATACTGCATACGGAGGTGCGACTTTAGCTGTATTTCCATCGGACTATCAGTTCATAACAGCACATTCACATGCTTAGAATTTTCGTTATTAAGTGAAATTTTTAGCCAGAAAGATAATCTATACTTCAAAATTAATACTTTCTTAAGCTTATAACCTGTTCTTTATATGCATTTAATTACTATATCTTGTAGTGGTATTTCTTGCCGTTACTTTATTTGCAATTAGATGTATATGCCATCTATTTTGCTTTTTTATTATTTAAAATTTCCGTAAGTTCTGCATCTAAAAAAAAATTGTTTTGGATTATATATCGTATTTATCATAAAGTAATATCCAATAGTTATTGGATACATAGAAGTCGTTAAAGAGACTGTTTTTAAATAGCTGTCTTTAAAAACAATGTCGTTTGAGGGGCTGTCGTTTAAAGGGTTGACGCTAAAAGGGCTGTGTAACCCAGTCTCATATTTAACTTTATAATATGAATTGTTTTTGAGTAATATTTCTGATTTTTGTATTAGTTTTCCAATGATAGTATTTAAAAATAAACACTTATTCCAGAATTTTCGAAATCAGTATTCTGTCACCTCCTTTAAGAAAATTCACAAACCTCAATCGTGCGGAAAATTTGAGAGACGTGTGATATTAAATTCCTGAACTAACTCAACCTACAATAAATGTAGTTTGCGTAAACTCGAAAAATAAAAAACTTAAAACTTCATCTATAATAAGGCCTAGATTAGCTGATGGTTGAAATTAGACTAGGGGAGGCCGTATAGAAAACGTCGAAAAGATGTTATTTCATAAGCCAAGTTCACTTTTTTTCCAAGGTTTGATGTCAATGCAAGGTGATGGTAAAGGGTTTCCGGCATTCTTATGCATGGGATTCCTTGGTATACAAGTCATTCAGATGTTATATTTTCATTTAATTGGAAACTATGAAGTGTGGGCAGAAAGAAATGAAAAACAGCAAGCATTAGAATCCAAACAAAAAGAGAATGAAGATGAAATTTTTAAAAGTAATGAAGGAACAACATCACCGATATCTGAAAATTCCTATAAACATGTTGACATTGATGGTGGAAATCCACTTGAGTCACCTAACTCACATGGGTCACAAACAAAACTAATTAATGACTCGTCGGCTATAGATATTCGAGAAAAATAACTTAAGATATTGCTTCATGTAAGCTATGAAACATTATTATAGTTATATGAAATTAATGTCGTTCATGAGCAACATGGCACAAACAAAATCATTTCAAAAAAAAAAAAGAAAAAAAAAAGAAGCGTTTATTAATGCTAAAATAATATTTGTAGTTAAATCTTATGATGTTAAAAAAACAATGTATGTAAAGCACAAAAGAGTATTATTTTTTATGTCTGTTCACTTGTCATAATTTTATGAGCATCTATATTTATCTTAATACTGTATGAACATTATTACCTCAACCAATGCGTCTATAGAATTCATTTCAGATAGAAAGTTGCAAAAACTAAGCAATACGTAAGTTTGCAGTGCAATTATTAAAATTTCAAAAGAAAATTTAGTATTACAAATCAATTTTAGTTTATGTTATTATCTATGTTTAATTATTTATTCTAGAACATTGTTCTTCAATGAAAAGTAAAATACAAATTTTCGCGAACTTTAGATGTTATTCTGCGAACAATCTTTATAATTGCATTAGTATTCTTTGTTTAACTAATTGTTATTAAAGAAATTTTTTCGTAATTTTCTACGCGTCAAATTGGTATTGGATAAATTAGAATCATTTTTAGGAAATAAATAAATAAACACAACTAATGTCATATGAAATAAACACTGGTCTTGATCAAGTCTATTAAAAAAAAATAAAAAATTTGACATAGTTATAAAAAGTCAAAAAACTGTAAAATAAGTCTATGGAAACTATTCCTTCAACAGATCTATGCGTAGTTGCTGCATCTTTTATGATTAAGTAAGTAATTAAGTAAGTAAAGAAAATAGTAAGTAAAAAAAATAAATAAGTAACTTAGTAAATAAGGAAACAAGTAAGTAAGTAAGTAAGTAAGTAAGCAAGTAAAAAAGTGATTGAGTGAGTGAGTAGGTGATTAAGTAAATAAGTGAGTAAGCAATCAAGTAATTAAGTAAGAAAGTAAATATATAAGTCAGAAAAAAATTATGTAGGTAATTAGCTAAGTAAGTAATTAAGTAAATAAGTCAGAAAGCAAGCAAGCAAGCAAGCAAGCAAGCAAGCAAGCAAGCAAGCAAGCAAGCAAGCAAGCAAGCAAGCAAGCAA
>JAUZNK010062381.1:0-31313 GCA_035046665.1 Euphysa ruthae
ATATATATAATATTATATATAGACATATATATAATAGTATATGTATATATATATATATATAATAACAAAATAGTGCAACGGATTGAAGTGTTAATACAGTTCAGGTCTTGAAAACTTAATTTACTTTGCAAAATTTTTGTATTCGTCTAACTTTTGAATCAAATAAGTTGAAATTTATCAGGAAAAGATATTTTTGAAATACTGCGCCAGTGAAAAAATCAAGTATAAAGGAAAATATTTTCAAGTCTGGGAAGTATAAAGATATTCTGACATTCTTTAAACATATTTCTGTTAAGGTTTTTTTTTTTCTCACTTTGTTGTTCAGAGTCAGTTTAATTGTTTTTTTGTTTCTTTTTGTTTAGAAATCCGCAAAGAAATCTCCAATTTGTCAAATAACTGATGTAGTAGTTATTTGAGTATAAATATGAACGTAATAAGAGTCAATTTTTAGAAATAATTTTTTTTATATATATAGATTATTTGGTTTAAACTGATAGATTTATATTAGAGATAGTTAAAACCCATATTGTTTATTAACCTTCTATATATTTCATAAAAGCCAAGTTCCTGTTATCTATTTATTAAATTTCACTCTACTCTGTGTAGACTCTTTGCGTTTGCTTTACATAGGTCACTCTATATCATCTTCAATACCAAAGCACATGGTTTAATTTCTGGACGTATGTACACTAGTTTTTAGGCATTTGTGCATGGACTATTTTCGTTTTTGTGGCTGTAGATTTAAAGGCCTCAATGAATTTGGATGTTTTGATTTGGACTAGGTTTTAGTTAATTTAATAAAAGTTATTAAGCTATTATTTAGCAACATAGCTTTATTATTATTTGTTAAACTATCGTGAAACTAATGGATAATGTGATAGAATTTTGAGATATTTATAAGACAACCTAATTCACCAAAAACACGCAAAATTATCAAGTAAGCTTATATTTCAATGAATTATAAAATTAACAAGAATTAGACTTTTGTCATTTGGTGGAAATAATTTTCAGCATAGTAAACTGTCTTTATCATTTTACAGTTTTTTTTAAATTGCGGAACCACCTCTATGTTTGCTGAGAATAAAATTTTTTTGAGAAGAATTTGGTTTTCCATACCATCCTAGAGTCAGCGAAATAGAGTTAAATTCTTTTAAAGGTACATTCTCACCTGCAGTAAAGTTTCATTCCTCAAATTTAATTTTTGCTTTTTTTGTTTTAAACTTGAATACCATTCATTATTTTTATATCATAAAAAATATTTTATGAGTTATGGAAGATGATAAATTTAGTGGTTATAAGGGTTTTGAAGGTTATCAAAAGTTCAAGATTTTTATTTATTATTGTCTTTAAAAGACAATTATGTTCTTAAAAAGATTTTCTTATCTTAAAGGAGGGTGTCATCAAAAAATGGCTTTAGCTTATTTCAAAGCTGTTATTACAAAGATTATTTCAATAAAAAATCATTAAAATATATTGAAGACTTATGAGTTATTGAAATAAACGCAATTTGTCAAACTTCCACGTTTACAATATCAAAAAATCGTGATGTCGCTGGCGCACAAAGTTACTACGGCATTGTGGAAAATATACATATATATATATATATATATATATATATATTCATATAACAAATATCTTGTTGTGTTTTGCTTATTTTATTTTTGAGCTTCTTTTCACAAGTTGTAGTTTTTATAAAAGAAATGTCGATGATGTCAGAAATAAAATTTGCTGCAGACTTTTCTTAAGGTAGTTGGAATTCGGAAAGTGAAGAAAGTTTTGAAGAACTGAGTGAAATATTCCAAAATGTTATACAACCCTACGTATTTGAACCAGAGTGTGATTTGGAAGGAATCACAGAAAATGAAGAAGGCATACCACAGTTTAAAATTTTGAATTTATTTGTGGAAAATGTGAAGAGTGATGTTGTTGTGAGAAGTTGCAGCTTTGAAGATAGAGAGATTGACTGTTTATGTTGCGAAGAAATAAGAGCTAGATTTTGAAGTACAGGTGATGCAGCGTTGAAGAAGAATAAACAAAGTTTACCAATATCAGCGAGTTGATTTTCTAGTTTAAGGTTTTGCAACCTTCTTTTTTTTAGTTTTTCATCCCGAGCAAGTCTAAAAAACGAAATTTTTTTCTTTGCTTCCTCATGTCACTGTCACACCCTGCCTCATTGCAAACACCAATTTTCTAGCAAATAACCCTCAACAAAAGGTAAACAAATAATTATAAACAAAGTAGTAACAGCGCGATTTACAAAGTTTTTAGTTAAATTTCTTCATTCTGAACAACTGTTTCGTGAATGTGCGCCAGCGACGACAGAATTTAATATGTCTGGTTATTTTTAAACACAGACTTTATTATAACATTTCTTATCTTCTAGTTTTATAAATATAAGTTTTAAGTATGACAGTTCATATTTTGTTGGGATTAGGATAGTGCGTAGATTAACGTAAACTTGAAGAAATAGTTGGTGGCACCCTTCCTTTAAGCACATGTTTGTTTGGTTTCATGAACTAGATTTTCTGTATTATATATTTATGGAGGTTTTTGCATTCCTTTTTTTAGTAATATTCTATATTTTGCAAAGCAGATAATTCTTTTATTAAATTTATGAATAGGGTTAAAATGGATTTTTGAGTCAATGCACCTTTAAGTAGGAAAAATAAGAAATAATTACATATTCAACTTTGAATTTTAAAATAAGACTTGTGAATGCCATGAGATGGCCTGAAGCTTTGAGGCTCTAGGTGATTTTTTTTAGATGTAAAATGGTATAATTTCTTTGTGGGTATTCAAAGTGCTTTGCTAAACATCTAGCCAATACTTAATTACAGAATCCTTGGACCCTTAGGTAAGTGACCAAATGCTTTTGTTAATAACAAAAAAATTTTTATGAAATCAATAAATTTATTTCATGATAGCAAAATTTTTCAGGAAATTTATGCAAATTTTCCTGAAATCAAGGAGAACTAAAATTATGTTAACATAAATTTCACCTTTGAGGTTTTTTTCTGTAAGACGTAATTTTAATTTGGCTTTCTAAAATATATTTATATATTGCCGTTTGAGGCTGGAGAATCTCTAAAGCAAACTTGCTTCCAAATAGATGGCATCACAAGACATGTTTCTGGAAAGTAATATTCAAGGGTTTTTTGGAGGTCAAGCTCCGTATTATTTGAGTTATTTTCAAAAGTAATTAATGTGGAATTTAAAAATTTTCAGCAACGACTAATAATTGTTTAGTAATTGTTTAAGCGCCCATGAAAATAATTTTATCCCGTCACAAAACTCTTTTTTGAACATTTCGTTTCATTAAAAAAAAAAGAAATTAGCATATTCAACCAGAAAATTATGTTATGTTTCTTCTTAAGATTTAATAATTAAAACCAATGTTCTCTTTTACTAACTAAATATTCAACATGTGTTTAGTCTAAACTTTTCATTTAAATTAGTTACAAATAGTTTAAACGTTTTCATTCAATTGTGTAGACTTTTGAACAGGATTTATTTTGGATGATTTAGTATGATTTTTAACAAATGAATAACAATATAAAGTGCCAGTTACATTTCAATTCAATTTAAGAGGGTTTATTTAAGAATTTGATAGTAACCTGATGAACTGTTGGTAGCTGTTTGTTTTGAATATAAAGGCTACAATTTTCGTTCCAAATATTTGTAAACTTGTTATATACTATTTTCAATTTTTTTTTTATCTGTTTAATATTGTTATATAGGTGAAGGAATTTTCATTGTTTAGAGTTTAGTTAACTTTGATTTCTAATACTATTGTAAATTTGTTTTGTTAAAGAATCTTTTTTTTTTTTTTTATGTAAGATAATTTTTTGTGTAATTAACTTGTCTTTGTTTCTTATAAATTGTGCCATACCCTGGTAGGGTGATGGTCTGATTTGCCAGGGTGGGGTGGTTGTCTGATTTGTCATCCCTTGTCTATATTCCACACTTATATTTTTTAATGCCAAAAATTTTTGTTTTAAGAAGCATTAATATTGCTAATTTTTCTCAAGAATCAAAACCTTGAGTATGTTAAAATAATGAATATTTTTGTTTTTTATGGTTTGCTGAAATTTGTATTTAACAATATTATTATAGTAGTTGGCTTGAAAAGTCAAGCGGTTTGTTTAGCCCATAAAGTCATAAAGTTTGTTTCAAAAATTTACACCTCCTTTTTCTTGAGATTCTTCTTACAAGTTTTTAAATCATTCTTTTAAATTATAAGTGTTGTTTGAAATATCTCTGTCCCGTTAGTCTTGCTAATAATAACAATTTGTAAGTTGCTGTGATTTGATCTTCTTTAGTGAAAATTACTGTAATATTTAACGCATATCATGTATAGCGCATGTCATGTATACCACATATCATGTATAACGCATATCATGTATAACGCATATCATGCATAACACATATCATGCATAACAAATAAGGTATATAACGCATATCATGTATAACTCATATCATGTATAACGCATATCATTTATAACGCATATCATGTATAACACATATCATATATAGCGCATATCATGTATAACGCATATCATGCATAACACATGGTATATAACGCATATCATGTATAGCGCATGTCATGTATAGGGCATGTCATGTATAACACATATGTATAACGCATATCATTTATAACGCATATCATGTATAACGCATATCATGTATAACACATATCATGTATAACGTATATCATGCATAACACATGGTATATAACGCATATCATGTATAACGCATATCAAAAATATTAATATAATTATCAGAGATTCATAAAAATATCTAAGGAATTTCAGGTGTTTTAAATATTCAAGATGATGAAAAGACCAAGCAGATCATGATGATTCCCTTCAACAAACGTTTACAATGTTGAATGACAAAAATCTTACATTAAATAAGAAAAAGTGCGAGTCTAGCAAGTCATCAGTAAAGTTTTTTGTGTTAATGTTTACAGCAGGTGGTATACTACCTGGCCTAGAAAAGTTGAATGCGTTACAGGCAGCTGAACCAACTAATAAAGGACAACTTTGATCATTCATAGGTATGACTAATTTCAGTCCTTTGTAAATGATTAAGCAAGTCTTACTTTAAAGTTAACGAATTTTTTCTTAAATGAAATTAAAAGGACTGGAGTTTAGACAATCAGGAAGCCTTTGAAATTTTATAACAATGCTTATTAGAAAATTGTATGTTGAACTATTTTGATTCAAATCTAAGAACCGAGTTAATTTGTGATGGATCTTCGTCTGGATTAGGTGTCACTTTAACACAATATGATAAAGATTCTAGCCAAAAAAAGATCTATAACCTATGCTAGTTGTTTAATCCAGCAGAGCAAAATTATGGGCAAATCGAATTAGAATCTTTAGATATTTTGTTTAGTTGTACAAAATTTCGTTTATGGAAAACAATTTTGTCATTATTTACCATTAAAGTCAATGTACAATATTCCCCTTTCCCAAGCTCCTTTTTGAGCAAAAATAATGAGATTTACAGGGCTTTTGTTTTACTGTCAAACATGTAAGTGGTCCAAAAAACCCATGTGATTATATGTCTAGATATTTTGTACCTGCAAGCAAGGAAGAGTTAGAATTTTCTAAAGAACTTGAAGCACATGTTCAAAACGAAGTATAAAAAACTTTTTAAATTTTTTCTGTGAGTTTCAGCCTCTTTTGGTTCAAGTTTCACAATTTTTTTCCAGATACTTGTTCCATAAAGCTTAACCTTTTTATAACAGTGTTTTTTTGTTTATGTTTTATGAGGAGGAATAGAAATATGCATATTACATAAAAATGCCACCTAAAAAGAAGCCATCTCAAAATGGTGGTAAGAAGAAACCAGTTAAATCCAAGGGAGGGGGACCACGTGGTATGGGGAAGCCAATGGAACCTGGATTGATAATGACAGATCTCATGAAGAAATCTTGGAAACTTGGTTCAGTAATTGGACAAGGAGGGTTTGGATACATCTACTTAGGTAGTTATCTTAAAGTTCTCATTATCCTTTCTTTTTATGAAGGTTAGTATGGTGTGCTTGTATATGTGATTATTACAGGATTATCAAACTCTTGGTATAGCTGACAAAGTCCTTTAAAGTTGCCCATTCTTTTGTTAGTAATGCGTTTTCTCAGTAACCCTTCATTAGTTTTCTGAAATGGTGTAAGGTGTAAGGTCAAGTTTCTTCTGTTAATTTGTTATGAAAATATTTTATGAAGATAAAATATAAATTTTTTTTTTTTTTTTTTTTTTTTTTTTTTTTTTTTTTTTTGCTTTTCTCTATAAGTTGATTAAGCTGAAATTATATGTGGAAATATTATTTTTAATAAATTAAGCATGTCAGTCATTTTGAAAATATTTTTGGGAGCAGTTTTATAACCTAAAAAGCTTTTGCTCAAGTTAATGAACTATACTTTACTTTATACTTTTTATTTCATATTTTATCGCCACATTTGGAGATTCTCCATCCATGGGCTTTATTTGCAATTGAGTAACTTACATAAATTTTTTCTACTATTAGAGTGCCTGACTTTTGTTTAAGCAACTTTTTCAGTTACATAATAATCTGTCACGAACTATTCAATTTTTTGATTGTTCCCAGCTAATCGGTGTTCAGAGAATGATGTTACAGAGCAAAATGCAGAATATGTCATCAAAATAGTAAGTGATTATATATTTCATTCTCTCTCACTCTTACCATCATCACTTTAATAGACAGCAGTTGCTAGTATTTGCATGTTACTTTTTTTCTCTTCTTATTTCCCCCTCTATTAGGCTCCACTTGCAGATATTTACATGTTCGCCTCTAATTAAGTATTTATTCTGCCTTTGACATTTAATAAATATTTTAATAAACAACGATTAAACAAAAAAAAAAATCAAAAATACATTAAAGGCAAGGATAGGCGCAAAAATTGTCTGTTATGAAAATATTTCCGTTGTGATCCTTCGATACGATACACAAGAAAAAAAAATAAAAAAGTGAAATTAAAAAATGGTAGGTAATTCTTGCAGAAATTTGATCTACGAACCTTATCAAGTGAACTCAGAAATAATTCTTTAATTTTATGCTTAAAAGTGTGGTAGTTTTTATTATTGTTAACACTATTAACTAGCGAGTTCCAAACCGAGGGAACCTGCCATGACAGACAATTTTTGTCCATATTTTTTCTAGGTAGAGCATACAATTTCAAATTGCTGTTTCACAATGCAAAGTAAAAATAAGTAAAAATTTTTTATTTTACAATTTTTGCTCATAGCTTGCAATTTCAGATATTTAAATTTTTCTCTTTTTTTTCTCATCTCCTCTCTATATGGTTAGGCCTTGGCTGCTTTATTTATTTGTTTCCTTCTCTCTCCCACCCTTTTCTTACATCTTCAGATCGCATTTGCAAGTATCTAGATGTTTCCCCTTTCTTTTTTTCTCCCCTTTTTTTACAAGATTAGACGGCAGTTTCAAATATTAAGGTGTTCCTGCTTTCTTTCTACATGATTTGATCACCTGAAACAGCTTATGAAGAACTAGCTATTTTCCTGCCTTTAAACCTGTTCTGTTAATAATGAGAGAGACAGGACTTTAAATATAGCTCACTTAAGACAAATAAGTTATAAATGTTTCTATCGTTCAATAAGCATTGAATAAACATGAAAAATGGAAAATATAAAAAAATTGTTGAGAGTAATTAAGACTGCTTTTAATGATTAGGCTAACAAAAAAAAGTCTGAACATAACACTAGTGTTGTTTTCAGAATCTTTTTTGCTTCTGTAATGATAATGTAATAATTTCTATAATGATTCCCAATTTTCAAAAATTTTTTTATATAGATGGCCTACCAGTGAAATAATCACCTAGAGAGAACTTAGACAAAAGGAAAGTGTAATATAATAGTATAATAGTAGAATTCCAGTGTGTACGTTGAAAAAGATGTTGTGTTGAGTTGAATTCCTAAAAAAGTAAAAGCCACATAACGTTGTGAGAATGCTACTGTGGGTGGTGATGTGTGTGTGGGAAGGAATCTGTGGTGTGTTGAATCAAATAATTACCCTAATATTTCCTATTAGCAATCAATCTAAAAAAAAAATAATTTTTTTTTCTTATTTCCTTCCTTCTTCCCTTCCCCATACGGAGAATTAGTATATTCGAAAAAGATGACAGTCAGTTTACTACCATTGCTGTTGGTACCATATAAACCTCCAGTAACAATTATCAGAATCAGCTACTTTGGGGATCAGCCATCAGATATAACCTCCCACATTTGTATAGAGGGAATATGACCTAAAGGCTAGAATATGAAAAGAAAAATCCAAAATATTTTATAATTCAATGCCCAAAAACAAAAATAACAGTTATAGCCGATAAACTTAAGGTTGCGAGATTCTCATCAGGACCATGTAATTCTCGAGATGCTTTAATAGAGTATAGAGCTACGCTCCCATGGTCGATGCTATTGCCTATATGAAAGAAAATATAGAATTATTATAATCTTTTAACCTTATTTCTGCGTGTAGGGAGGGAAGATATGGATGGTAAATGTAAAAATAGTAGTCTCACTATGTTGAGTGAAGTATAAGTTTTATTACTAAGGTTCACATGAATTAATTATTTGTGTTGATAGGTTGCAATTGTTGAAAAATGTTCAGATAATTAGATTGGTGTCTGAGTAATTCTTAGCTATATTGTCTTATCCTGAATTCTTCTTTAATCAGGGACTCTACCTGAGTGTTTATTAACCTTTGTTTATTAAATTTCCTACCACAACAGTATAGTGGCTTCGATACGTCAGATATCCTTAAAAAAAGAGGGCTCTACTTGAGTGTTTGTTAAAATATTGCTAGGATAACCTGCAGTATCGTGGCTTTTTAATCCATTAGATTAACATGATACATATACATACATACATACAATTCCTTCTGTTTTCTTGACATTTGCTCAGTTTCTAAGTTGTGAGGTATTTTGTTGCGATTTAACTTTCTGTATCCTATTGTTTCTGTAGCTGTTTCAAGAATGCAGTTCTTGACGGTATCCCACTCGATGTGTTTGCCTATATGGTCGAGTTTATTTTTCAAGCTATTCTGATATTGTTCTAGTTTATCTATGTCTGATGTTAATAATGAACAATGGTATTGCTTGGTTTTTGCTTTGTTAGCTGGTTTATATATTTTATATAGTTCCAAATGCATTCTACTCACTGGTAAACGCTAGTCACTATATTTACTAATGTTCCATTGTATGTTCTTGCTTCGTCGAAGATATGTGTTTGGTTTTTTGACAAATGATATTTGGTTGTAAATTGGTTTAATCCTGTTGTTTTTAGTATCATGCATGATGTTTAAATGCACTGTTGAATATAAACAGTTGATGAATGTTACAGAAATCAATTAAACTTTGACCAGTGTGGTTTCGTGTTCCTATTGAGTATTTTCCCAAACACATATCATTATCATTTGATTTTCTTTCTTTAGCATTGAAATCTCCTGTTAACAGAATCACAGATTTGTTCTTGAATTCGTTGAACAAAGCTCCTAGTTGGCTGTATATTTCATCTAACATATGTACATTTTCCGCTACTTTTTTTTGTTTTTGGAGCATTATACACATTTATTGTTGTCTCGTAATTTTAGTTGCATAACTGCTAATCTATAAAAGATTTCTTTAACACCAGGTTCTATATTTAAAAGATTTCCTCAATACCAGGTTCTATATTTAAAAGATTTCCTCAACGTCGGGATCTATGTTTAAAAGATTTCCTCAAGTCAGGATCTATATTAGTCAGAGCGTTTGTGAAACATTAAATCAATAATTGAAAATATTTAGGGAGAGCTCATAAAAGTTTGGATCAGTTTTTTGGTAAGAAAATATACCAGATTTTTGTTTCTAAAAGATTTTTTATTTATGCAAAGTAAGATAACTTTGTGAAATCAGCAAATCCCTCTGCTTCATCAATTTTCCATTTTCGTACCCTTATCACCCTCATAGATAAAGTTTCTTAGAAATTTCCTGATTTTGTGTCTCTAGTTCATATACAATAAGTAATTTTATTTTATAGGAGCCTCATGCAAATGGTCCCTTATTTGTAGAGTTAGCATTTTATCAGAGAGTGGCAAAGCCAGAAATAGGTAATTTTTTTTTTTTTTTTTTTTTTTCTCAGTAAAAAAAAAAATTCAGGGCCTGGACATGAAGTAAAAAGTCTAGATGTTTAAATTAAAACTAAATTAAGTTAAAGGTTTAAAAACCGGATATAAAATCTTCAGAAGCCAAAAGAAGACCCACGTTGAAAATAAATGAAGTTCATTGAAGTGGTTATCCTGCAACTACTCATTCAATTGGGTTAAATTGGTTAGTTTGTGCTTTTACTTATAATCAAAATCAAAAAAAATTGCAACACAAAATTCATAATAAAAAAATTTGTTTTTTTATGAAAATTTAACACATTAACACAGAATTTTATTTATCTCAATGACACTTTTTAAAAGGCACCCAAGGATTTTCATAGCAGTCAGTTACTGTTAACTTATCAGAAAAGTGGAATTATAGTATGTGAATTGCATATTTTTTATGCGAATCATTTTATCATAATTCTGTTACATTTTAAGTGAACGCATGGTCCAAACAACACAAGATGAAATTTATTGGAATACCACTCTACATTGGTACAGGTTCATTTAATTGTAACAATGAGAAGTACAGGTTTATGGTTATGGACAGATTTAGTACAGACATTGAAAAGATTTATAAAATGAATGAATATAAATTCCCAGAAAAGACAGTGTATTCTTTGGCACTCCGTATTGTGAGTTTTTTAAACATACTTTTATTTCAATTTTATACCTGACATAGTGGACACCATATTTTTCTAGGTCTTTGTGATTCCGTGTATCTGATTTATTAAATCTACATTATTTAAAAATTCACGGTAATTTTTTTATATTTATTATTATCAAACCAATCCTTTAGATTTTCCCTTCACTGCAGATTTACAGCAAAATTTGTCATTGTTTATTATCGAAGTATTTTCCATTTAAAATATCAACTGAAAACTTTTGTTTTTGATTTAGAAATGACACTGCTGCTTGTTTTATCAACTGAAAGGATTATTGCAGAAAATGTTGAAATAATAGGCTTGACCTGTCCGAACATCTGTTTTTTTGCAAGAAATTATGTTTCACTTAAATATTTGTATGGGGTTAAAAAGACATATTTCTTGGTGTATTTCTGTTGTTTATAAAGTTTACTGGGATTGATGGCTAGGCCAGAAACAGGTAAAATTTCATCCTAAAAGAACATGTAAATGAAAAATTTAGAAATGGGGTTTTTTTTAATGTCATATTAAATTGTTTCCAGTAGCGCTATGACAAAAAGCCAAAGAAAAATTTAAAACATTAATCAAAAATCTCATGTTTCAATTGTAGCGGAACAAAAATAGCAATAATCTTTGGGTTAAATCTTTAACTACTTCGTAGTTTTCGAATCCTCTGACTTCCAACTCTTAATAGTAAAAGCTAAACTCAAATGAAACCTTTCGTTGAAAATACTTTTATATAAAATTAATAGTGAATATATGTTATAATATATATAAATATAAATTGAATGAAATTAATAGTGAATTTAATTAATTTCTTTCAATGATAGTTTTCACATCGCACAAAATTAGCAGCCCCCAATCTGACCTAAAAAAAAAAAATCTTTCTTTTTATTGTCTCTATTCTAATATTTTCACGGGCAGAAACTTAATTTAGTTTATCAAATATTTTTTAGAAAAAAAAAATTTTTCTCTTCATCTTGTCTGACTGCACTAACACATCCATGTCTGTTCATTAGAACAGTTTAGGAACATAGACATTGCCAATGTTGTTACGTTTAATTATTCCGCATGGTTTGTTTTTTCTTAGATAGATTCATTAGAATACATCCACAGTAAAGAATATGTTCATGCAGACATTAAATCTTCTAACTTAATGCTCGGCTATAAGAAATCAAATGTAAAGAAGGTGAATTTTTTTGTTGCTTTTCAACAAGAGCTAAGAACGCCATTTAAGCAAAGCCTAGTTAGGGAGTGTGTACTGACACAATAGGTATCTATTTTTAAAATTTCATAATGCAGAATAATATTTTCATGTTTCTTCTCTTTGTTTTTTTAAAAATAGACAAACTAAACTAAACTAGTACTCACGACATTTGTAAAATCCTCTACTAAATGATCTATATGCTTGCTTAGATTGTCATGAAACTTGCACTATGCCTCACTCTCCTAGATTTGGATAAATTATTAGAGGATGTAAGAAAACCTTAAGGGGTGTAAGAAAAGCTTAAAGATGAAAATGCTTTTGAAGAATCTATCAAATGCGAGAAATCCCAAAAGAATATATCAACGGCTCAAATCTTGACAGGTCTTGTAAAAAATTGTTGACCATTTAAACAATGTTGTTAGGCTAAAAGCAGGTCTGATTTTGTTTGATAATATCAAAATCGTTTTTAATATTAATAAGTCGTTTTAGTATACTTGTGGCTTTAATTAATTGTGGCTGCTGTCTAGTTTTGTCAGGCTTGCTTAACTTTTTAGATTCCGAGATGTTGGTAGTTTTTTAACGGTTACTATTTAAAAAAATTTATTGGGCTTGTAAGTAAGATACCAATTTATGATATTTTATTACAATATTAGAAAGTATGTTTTGTGATTTATAGCCAACACCCCTCTTATCGTATAACTGATTTAGAGAGTGGGCTTGAATTATTTACTATTCAAAGACTGCACTTTGCTTGTTGAAAGCTAATCCGGAGATTACAACAATCTTCAGTCATTTGAATATTTGAACTTAGCTTTTTTCACTGTTGAAATAATTCTCTTTTTTATTCTTTTTTATTGGCATGGTTTTTTGTTAAGACATTGATTGATGATTTATGGGTTTTGGTAGAATTATTTATTAATTTATTTATTTTAAAATTATTTCTCAATATTATTTTTTTGTAGGTTATTACATTTTTCAAAAAATAGATTTTGTAAGAGTCCATTAGTCATAAAAGTGCGTGTTTATCATAATAAAATGATGCATTTGGTGACATCAACCTCAAATTCCCACCCCAAAAGAGTTAAACTGATCTCAAGATTTTTTTAATTATTAACTTAATCGATTTTTTTGATGTATCGCATTAACGAAATTAAAATCTGTCGTTGTATTCTATGTAATATTTTTGTCAACTTGCACTATAGGTATATCTTTTGGATTATGGATTAGCTTATCGATATGCGCCTAATGGTATTCACGTCCCTTACAAAGAGGATCCTAAACGAAAGCACGATGGAACGATTGAATACACAAGTAGAGATGCACATAAGGGATGCGGTACGTTGCTCGTTATTGTTATTATTATTTTTTTTTTTTTTTTGATTTTATTTATTTATATTATATTTTTATTTTATAAAAACTTTAAGCCTTATTCAATTTCTGCCAGGACATCATATAGTACATCATATAGTTTTTTCTTACAAGTTTATGGGAATTTTATCCAACGTCTTTTGCATATCTAATAATATCTAATACAGGGTCGGTCACTGTTGCAAAAACAAAAAAAAAAAATCGTTTTGGCTTATTGTAAAAAAAAAATATTTATAGATTTATTTAAAACTTTGTTATCTTCTCAGCTCCTTCGCGTAAAGGTGATTTAGAGATACTTGCTTATTGTATGGTACAGTGGTTGTGTAGTAAGTTGCCGTGGGAAGATAACTTAGAAGATAAAGACTACGTCATGCAGCAGAAAATAAAGTAAGAAATATGTAATATTTGTTAATTAAACCCGAAATGGATTGAATAAATTAAATTCTCAAATTAAAAAAGAAGAATCATAATTGACAGTGGCTTTTTCTTGTGCTATACGCATGTTCATTTAACCATCTACCTCTTTTTTATGATTTTACCTCATCTCTAGAATAATATTCTTAAATAAAAAGTGCAATTTTTTTAATGAAGAATTTTCATTGGTCGCTGCTATGCCAACTCGATGGAGCAGCATTCATACTTGGATTTAAACAAACTATCCAATCATTAGTTGTTAATTTTATTTACGTTATGAAGTAGCAAATTTCAGTGATTGGATTGAATAATTATAGCAATGTTAAAGGTTTTCATTGTTTACAAAAGTTACGAGTTTGACTCACAGCTATGGTTGCTAAAATGTTGCAATATTCAACGAAAATAATTTTTTAAATATGGTAAGTAATACCATTCAACAAAAAGGAAAAATAATTGAAATACCATTCAACAAAAAAAAAATTATTTAAAGTATGGAAAATACCATTCAACAAAAACTATTTTCTACAGTTAATTATATTTAACAAACTAATATGTATTATGATAGATTGTAGTTTAGGCGTATAGCGTGAAACGCATTTGGTTTGATTTTCAGGGCAATAATGTAATAGAAACTTAGAAGATATGCTAGAAATTTAAGTTTGAAGAAGTGCAATAAACAAGCATTTTCCTGTATATATGAATACGCGTAAAAGCAAAATTTTCACCAACCTGATTTGAAAACGCAACCTTCTGATCTTGAGTCAGACGCGCTACCAAAACCGTGCCTTTGTTATAGAATATAAACATTTTATCAAACAGAGTATTTGCACATAGGTTGAATGTCAAAATTTTCAAATTTTTTAGATTATTAAATAAACTAGCTGTATATAGGTTAAATTTTGTCTTTTGAAATATAATTTCAATTTTGTTTTGATGCCCTTCTTAATTATATAAAATGGCAGAGAAATACAGGGTCACACAGGTTTTTTTTCGAAAATATGGTTTTTAATATTGCTCATCAGTAAGAATAAGTTTTTTTTTGGACTTAGCTTAGTTGAAAGAGTTTTTAGATTTATTCACTTCTGATTTTTTTCTTTTCCTTAGGGAAGCTTCAGTAAACGTTTATTTAATTTTCTGAAATTTTATCTGCAGTTATGAGATGACAAAATAAGAAAAGTGACAATCATATCAATTGAGACATGCAATTTCATAAATGTTGTATGATGTGAAGTATCCAATCAAATAAGGAATTCTGTTTCTCATATGTTTTACAATGAAATGTATCACACCAAATAAGGCATTTTGCTTTTTATATCTCCACCTTTGACATCTTACATTCATTTATGACGAACTTACAAAAAAGTGGAAATGCTTTCGGAAAGATTTGGATTTTTTTTCCAAAATTAATTTCCTTGTAATTTTTGCGAAAGCATCTTATCTTTTCTTTTGAATTTTTTTTTTTTTTTTTTCGTCAATTTCGTTTGGATTTGTTCCAAAATATTGTGTAAATTTAATAATAGGTATATGGAAGATATCGGTGGTTTTATGAAAGAATGTTTTTCTGCTGATAATAAACCAGGTAAGTGGAGTTTTAAACCATGTGAGTTTGTCTCATAACCACTGTTCATTAAAGTTTTTCACATTTAGTTTATATTTCTTAAATTTTGTATGAAGTGATAATTTATTTCCTTAATAAAAGAAAATTACAATATTAAGCTGTTTTAGTGCCTATCAGATAAAATAGTTCAAAAAAAAATTAATTTTAGGCCTAAGCACAAGTTATTTAGATTTCTCTTGAAACCCGCCTATCATCATTATTTTTTAATTTGCACGAAGTTAGAGCTTATAAATGGCATCTTTTGGTCCCTATACATATTTTTTTTTTTTTTTTTTTTTTTTGTTTCTTGGCAAAATATTTTTTTTTTTCTCCAAGTATGATTAATGCTTTTAAAATTTGCGTTCGTTTATTACATTTATTTAGAATTTTACGTATTTATACAAACAATAATATATTAGAAGTATACTAGCAGAGAAAAATTAAAACAATTAAAAATAATTTTTTTTCGAAACACTTTAGCAAATCATTCATCATTTTCAATCAATAAATTATAGTAGTTTTACATTTGTACGAATAATATAATTAACTATTAAATGTAATGAAATAATGATACGTCATCACATGATAATCATATAAAGTGAATGAGAGGGGAAAAACCCTGCTTTATTTTCAGGGTATATCGGTTATTTGAAGAATCAAGTCTTAAAACATTAAAGTTTACGCATTATATACAAGTTTGGATTTAAGCGCATTTTTTGGGGGAGTCTTTATTCAAAATTGGCTGTTTAATTTGAAAGCAATTGGACACCATTTTTATAACTATTTTCTTGTAAAATTTTTGTGATAAATTTGAAATTTTTCGCTGTTTGTCAGTTAGTATTTACCTCTTTGAGATCTTCAACAAAGGTAAATGAATCTGGAAAATGTGTATTGTTTTTATACGCTGTCATAAGTTTGATTAAAAACTAGACAGTTCATTATAACAACCCATTGATGAAACTATTGGACAGATTTTTGGCTCGACATCATTTTCCTTAAATCTATTCACTCCATATGTTTATGATTCAACTTGGCATATGCATATGCATATGGCATTATATCTAATACATATTCATATAATTTGCATATGTATGTAAAACTACTTTGCTGATTGAAAATGTGCAATGATCGATGGAATTTGTCTCAAATAAAATTTATAAAATTATTTATTTAATAATAATTTACATAATCTTTTTAGCATTTCAATTGTCTTTTCCATGTTTTTTTCCATGGGTCATAGATTCTCTGAAAATTGTGTTTGATTTTTTTTCGACATATTTAGCATTAATCATTTTTTATTGCCAGAGATTTTTCCAGTAGTCTGTTAGTTATTAGGAGTTTGTCACTTTTTATAGATTAGTTTTTAAATTTTAAAATTTGCTCATGAAAAGTTAAGTTTTCTCCCTGGTTTAAAAATTTTACACCTTCCATTAAGTCCATGTATTTTTCTAAAATTTTGATGTTTTAAATTATAGAGGCGCTGGAGAAATACTTAAAAATGGTTGTGAAGATGCAATATGACGAAACGCCTGTCTATGATGAGTTTCGCAATTTGCTTACCTCAGCATTAATGAAGTGTGGTTGTAAAGACGATGGAGTTTCAATTTTTCTGCCAAGTCCTTCTCCACAAAAGGTATGTTCATTTAATGCGGTTTTTTATACCAGGGAGTTATCTAGTGGTTTTGAATGTGTGCCTTACGGCAAAATATCACTTTAAATGTGCTCATTCATTTTCTGATAGCAGTATACTAAATTAAATGTGCTCATTCATTTTTCTGATAGCAGTATACCAAATTAAATGTGCTCATTTATTTTTCTGATCGCAATATACTACTTTAAACCTGCTTATTCATTTTTGTGATCCCACCATATCACCTTATATGTGCTCATGTTGCTTGTGTTTTATTCGCGTTCTAACGGCTTCAGTATACCTGCTTTGATGTTTAAAATACTTTCCCGATGCGACCTTGTATGTTTTAATAAGTGTCCCTTGTGAAAGTTAATAAAATAAATGTTAAACTTACAATTAAGTCTTGGTTTAGAAACGAGCAAGCACTGTAAATGAAGCTAACAGTCCAAATAAAAAGAAACGAGTGGTAAGTGCTTTGTAATGATGGCACAACACAATGGAAATAAAAACATATGCTCGATTAGCACAAAACAGTTAGCTAAAAGCACGCATGCTAAATAATCCAAAAGCTGCCTATGTCCTGTAAATTCAGTCGTGCATAGAATTTTTCTCCTGGAACCGTTCATTAATTAGTTTTTTCTTTAATCCAAACAAAAGGGTAAGGTCATAAAATTAGAAAAGTGACGATCGTAAAAAATTTTTTTGATAGGTTTTTTTGTCCTATGCGAAAATTGTAGGTCACCTTATTGCTTGTGCCTTTTTTCTTTTAGAATTCGGTTGAACATAAAGATAATTCAATCAAGCCTCAAAAACAATCTAGAAAACCGAAAGCTATAAATAAATCAATTACCTCACCACTAAACATAACTGGAAGTATAGCTTCACCACGTAAAGCACCTACACCTCGTAAAGCTCCTACGCCCCGAAAATCGCCCTTGCCATGTAAATCTCTAACTCCTCGAAAACCACCCTCTCCACGTAAAGCACTTTCGCCTCGTAAAGAAGTTAAGTATATCAAACCTAACCAAAAACCTGTTAAAAGTACAGGTCCGTTTGCTGATAATAATTCAGAAATTATTAACGGTAGATTAATTCATAAGAGAACGAGAAAAAGGAACGTCCCAATGCGTGACTTTGCTCAATCACCTTGATCATCTACATATGTACCTAACTAATATACTTATATATACTACGATCCGTAGTTCCGTTTGAATATGGTATACTTTATTATAAGTCAAAATCTTTACGGTGGCCCGTAACTTTTTAAGAATTTAATCTAAACTTGTAAAGGTTGCAGTAATTAAGTACTCCGATTGATATGTGTGATTGGAATTTGCTGGAATTAAAGGTTTTATCAAATTGAGTATTTAATTTTCCTTTTTAATATAATATTTATGAAGACTCAATTGAGTATTTGCTCTTACATGTTTTTTCACCTTAAAGGTGTGATTTCATGCTTTTGGTCGACTTTATGCTTAATTTGGAAATTGGCTTTAATGAAGGCATTGTGGTATAACGGTTTCAAAAAATTGCTATGTTTTTAATGAAACTTAAGAGCAGTCCTAATTTAATTAGTTTTATTTATGCAGTGTAATAACAGGTTTTTAAATACCATATAAGAAGAAAGTTATGTTAATCTTTCTGTTATTTTGTCATGGTTGTTTGCGGTCATAGGATTGGGCATGTTCGTTAAGGAAGTGAAATTCTCAAGACCAGCATGGCCTTGACCACATGCTCTCATACTAGAAACCGTTCGTTTATTGATATCAAATGCATTATCATTGGATACAGACGTATAAAGTTCATGAGAACAGCTGGTTTGCATTGCAATCTTTTTTTTTTTTTTTTTTTTTTTTTTTTTTGAATTGGGCTCCTTTAGTTTCAGTTTTATTTTTCCTCGCAAAAAGGGCATGCTAACACAAACCAAATGTGGAATCAAGAATCTCCATATCATTAAGTCTATAACAAGTCATATTTTCAGCAGATGTAGGTGTCGAAAGTTGTATTGATTTTACTTTCTTATCGAATGTTAAAGAAGATGTGGTAGCAGATAAGTCAATATTTACAGCAGCTGATTGAGTCATATTTACCACAGAATTGTCAGTCACTATGCACAATATTCTTTACACCCATGAAACTAGTATTTACATTATATCTTCAGTTTCTTTTTACAAAATCCATGTAGTTTTTGGGAATTTTAGTACGTTGTTTTATTCTACAAGGTTTGACCATTTTCTTTACTCTTTTGGTCTTTATTTTAAAAATTCTTGTTTGTCTAGATTGCTCAAAATTTTTCGTTACACAAGGTGATGTAACTACCAGACTTTTTATACCTATACATTGAAAAAACGGGTTTTTGTTACGCTAAAGTCGTTGCTAAGGGTTAGTTATTTATTTAGAACCGCTCATTTGTTTTTAGTAAAGAAGGCAGGGATACTGTAAATTCTTCTGATCGTTTTTTCTCGAAATTTTTTTTTTGTGAAAAAATATCATTTTTCGATATTTCTAAATTAGAAAATATTTGTAATAATTATACGTAAATCGTTACAAATATTTTTGTAACTTTTTATAAAATTTTAACGGGTCTCGTACTCATGTTCCCAAACTAGTCAGATCTGTTCAATGAATGAATAACATACTTTTCACGATAAGTTGCGATTTCCCCCGAACGTTTGTTATGGTATAAAATATCATTGCTGATGATTTTGTCATTTATTCCGTTTTATGTTTATCTGACTTGTGTAGTCCTGGCCTCTAAACGAGTCAAATGCTGCTAAGATTTTGTTTCAAAATATTATTTCTGAGAATTTTAGTTAATTTTTAATTAATACCATTTTAAGATTTTATCGAGCCCATACTTCTAAACGGGGCACTCAAAAAAAAATCTTGGCAGTTTATTGGAAAAAAAATAAACAAAATTAAGATGTCGATTCCTCATTTTATCGAAACCCGCTTTATAGTGTAAAGAAAATTTTCATCAAATATTAGTGTCTATATAAAAATTGAACGCGTGTTTCCATGAAAAATTTGCACACAAAGCATTTTGAGTAAAGAGACCGTGTAATTTTGAATTGTGAAAATTAAAATGAAGTTTGCGATAAATAATTTTTATTAAACGATTTCGTTGTCAGTGATTACGTGAAAAAAGAAATTAAAACAAATTATTTAAACACCAAAAAATTTATATTTATGTAGAGGTTGGTTTTTAGTTATCAAACGTTTCATAAACATTGTTGTAAAAGTGTTAGTAAATGTGACACAAAATAAAAACAAAAATAAGAAAAATTGAAGTGCAAAAGAGATTTTAAGTAAAGATGAACAAATCAATACATGTTTTCTTTTGAATACTACTAAGATAAGTTATGTTTCTTACAGAACTTGTATTTAATGATTCATAAAATTTATTCCATATTACACCTGCAGATTTAAGTGAATATTGACTTTAATAAGTTTTTAAGCCTTTGAGTTTTGTTTTTTTTTACAATACGAATTGTCAAAGAGATTTAAAAATGAATAAAGCGAATTAGGAAACTCATTTTGACAAATTAAAACAATGAGATTACACAAAAGTCAAAGAATAAAAAATGGATGAAATACTATCGTCATACCGTAATTTTTCTAATCTAGCACTGCTTCTAATTAGTGCAGGTGGCATTTTTTTTAGAAAATAGAACTTTTTTTTATTATAGCGCGCGTTAACTTTTTCCAATTAGGCAAAAACAAAATTTATTGTTTCTTTTTCTATATCAGACAAGGTAATAATAATCATTATAATATAAATGGTTCGTCTTCCACATTTTCAACATCATCTCCAAGATGTTGACAGGCATTTGCCATGCATTTTTCAAAAAAGGAGTCATTTCCAACTTTAATTTTCATCAAACGATCTTTTCACAATCTTGATGTCGCATAAAATGGTGATGTAAGCCTCCTCCACCCAATCAACCATGTGTTGGCGACTTGGTAGAGGAATCTGTTCGTGATTATTTCTGCAGCGGACTCCACCCAATATTTTTTCAGAATGGTCTTAAAAGACTTGTTAATACACACATCCATAGGTTGACATTTCGAAGTACAACCTGCCGGAATCATCAGAATATCGGGCTTATTTTCCACGAGGTTTTCGTCAGTTTTTTGTGCTGAAAAATCATGGAATGTAAGCAAGGAATTTTCAAAGCCAAATTTCGCCGACATTTCTTTGGCATGTTTTAACCAAATATCTTCCAACCAAACATGCTTCAAGTGCTCGGCTATCCACGCCTTTGCTTGTGTTTTAACGGCGAACCCCTCAAGAATAAGAAGCTTTTGGATCGTTTTCGTTGTCTTCCCTTTGAAGATGATCATAGAAAGAAGCATTTTGCCGTCTGCAGTGGCTGACAAAACGATAGTAACATGCTTCTTTTCGCAGCCTGAAGTTCGAACAATGCATTCTTTTGATCCAGTTTTGCAAATGCTTTTGGCAAGGACCATGTCAAAAAAATGCTGGGATTTCGTCCATATTCCCAATAATGAACGGGGGTATTTCCCTATACGCATGAAACGACCAGCATCCTCGTAGAACTTAGTGAGAACCTCCTCAAGTTGTTGTTAACTTTTGGCTGATTGACGTACGGCTTCGAAGTGATAATTGGTGCCTTTTAAAGAACTTCTCCACCCATCTTCTACTTTCGACTTGCACCAAATGTAGGGTTATGATGCCTTATTACATTTTTAGCTTTCTCCTGCAAGGCCAGCACAACCACATGCAAGTGGAAATCCAGCAGTTGAAGTATCCATTTATTGAGGTGAAAGTTTGTATGGAAAATTGACTGTTATTATTGTGTATGAAAGTCTGATAGCTGAATTAAAAATACGGCAGATTAATTGTTCAATCGTTCTTTATTAAACACACTTACCAAAGATCTAGAGATGTCTTTGTCGAATTTTTTTTTTTTTTTTTTTTTTTTTTTTTTTGAAACACTGAAGTTTTCATCGAAGTAAACAGACCAAAAGATACTCTGTGGAACTTAAGCAAGGTGAACCAGATGAGTTTTTCCTTCAAAGCTTGCAATAAAAAACAGTGAAAAAAGCTTTTTTTGGTCCATTTTGGGCACCAGCAGAAAAATTTTATTGCAACATTACCGTGGTACCGGAATTTATCTTTCACAAAATTGTTACAAGATGTTGCCTTTCCTTGTTCTTCCTCAGCCCATGAATCTTTCCTGTCACAAACTTCCAAAATTTGATCTCTAAAGGGTGTTTCCCTATCCACCAGATTTTCTTTTCAGATTATGAACGTCTTGCATGTAAAGTCTCATGTAAAAATACAACACGGTTACTTTTAAGTTATATTTTCGTCTCAATTTGCAGTTTCGACTTTTTCTAGTGCAAATTCATTAAAAAAAAGCTTGTTAGCCTACAAACAATACAAACTATTGTCCAAGACCTGTGCCCCAAGGCATTTCATATATAGCACAGAATTAATATTCAAATCTGATTTATTAGGACTAAATCCCGGTTATAAACTCATATTGTCAAGACATAGAGAGACTTTAAGCTACCGCAAAATTTCCTCCTATCACCCTCGTATATTATTGGATTTTATTAATAATTTTCAAATACATCCTTGATTTGTTCAGTGAGAGTTTTAATTCAATATCCATTTTACTTTAACTACGCTGATAAATATCAAAAAAAAAATTTGTATGAAAAATTAGGCAAAGTTCTGGAAAAATGTTAGGATTAGGCTGTTCAGCTTGAGGTTTTACGGAATTGGCGTAAGTGATAAGCCCCTTAAGGTGGCCCATAACCAAAAATTTATAATTAAATTTCACCACAGCTTTTTTCAGAATCTACAAAAAAAAAATATATAAAGTGATAATTTTTTTCATCAAAGTATATATAATTAATGAAATCATACTCAATAACATGCTCAAAATGGTAGTATCTAAATTTTGAATCATGATATCGAACCATCACAAAATGGAAAATCGCTCAAATTTTTAGGAAAAGTAGATAATACTCATTGAATTCTTGTGAAGGTAAGTAAAAAAAAAAAAAAAAAAATGCGGATAAAATCATCCAATATTGAACTCCACTTTCAGTCTAAAGAAAATTTATCACTAAACAAAAAGTTTAGAGATTGAATCAATGATCTTTATTGAAATTAATCTTCAAACACTGAGAAAGAAGTCCTGAAAATTTCAGCTAAAAGGGTTAAAGAAATTTTAATTTATCATGGCGCCAAAATGTTGTGTCAAGCAAATAATTACTTTCGAATAAATATATAACAAACCACCAAGAACATAGGATTTGTTTTTTTTTAACTTTCGTTATCTACAAGTCCTTTCTTAACTGCTCTCAATCTCTTTTTTCTCTTTTAACCAAACTCAGGGGATTTGTGGTTTGTGGCATTGACGCTAAAGGCTAAAGTGCTAGTAAGTATTAAAAACTAAAAAATACACCATTTTGAAAAATAAGGTTCATCTCAACTAAGAGTTAATAAGGTGTATAAAACCTTAAAATAACTGCAAATAAAACAAAAACAAGAATTAACAATTATATACTTTATACAAAGCTTTAGAATTTCATGTAAACAAAATTCAGTTGAGTTTTAGCTCAAAAATAACGAAAATAAGTCGCCAAAAGTCAGTCAAAAACTCACCACTAAATGTTTTTACTTTCCGTAACTTTGAGTCAACATCACGTGACAATCAATAACAAAATCGGTCATAGAGTTACATAGTTGTAAAGGCGTGAAAAGGGCCGAAAACAGGCTTTTTTATGTTTCATTAGGTTTTGTCCTTGTAAATTTATTAGGCAAAAGGTGTCGCTAAGAGCGTTGATAAGAAATTTATTGGATATAAAAATCTTCTTTAAATTTCAGTTTTGGAATTTTTAGACTATTTCAGGCCATAAAACTTTACCAAATGATAAAAAAAGGGATAAATCTGGTCTAAACAATAAAAAAAAAAAAAAAAAACTCGAAATTTTGGTATTTAGATTTTTCACAAAGATTTAAATAAACTATTGATGATATAGCAACCATGAAAACAATTAAAATAATTAGCTCTGATTATCTTGTGGTTTTTTTTTTTTTTTTTTTTTTGGTTTGCTGTTGCATATTTCGCATGTTGTCGGTTGCCACAACTCCTTATCAACGAAGTAAGGTTGACTGGTTAAAAAAAAAGATATGGAAGAGTGATAGCAAGCTAACTAACTCTGGCGACTCCATTGATAAAGGTGCGAGTCGTTATCACAAAGTTCGTGATGTCATTGGAGACTTTTTTAATGCTGGTGTTGGAGAAGACAAGGTGCAGAATATTTTTTGGCGCGTGAAGAGCACTCTATTCAATAACAACAACATTTTATCGATTGTTATTCACTGTGGTACAAATAATTGGAGCGACCATTCACCTTGGAAAATTTGTGATGGTTTGTTGGAGATTTTTATGTATGTTTGAAGAAACTACCCTTCCATCAATTTAATTGTTTCTGTTATTCTTCTTCATGTTGGTAATTTTTAGCTGGTCGAGTGGCTCAAAGTAATGTACATATCCGTGGTATGTGTTCGAAAATCAACATCACATTCGTCGATCATTTGAATTTAACTTGATAAAGCTCCCAGCAATCGGGAAGAAATGTTTTGGATCGATGGCTTACATCACAATGAATAGGGTAGCCTTAAAAGCGGAGTTGGCACAGTGGTAGAACGTTTGACTCCGGAGCCAAAGGTTACGAGTTCGACTCTCACCTCTGGCGGAAATTTATTTCCATGTTATCTCTGAGTTTCAGAGCAAAACTCATTGCGTAATGTAACGCTAGCTCAAATTGGTCGTGTTGTTTGGTTGAGCGAATTTCGTAAACGCAAATGGGCGTTCTAAGTACTTCAAGACCCGCCATGTGGGCCCATCTGGAAATAATGTCTCGGCAATTTGTCGATTCCCCACGTTAAATATAACATTCTCTCTAAACTGGCAATGGAATTTAAACGCGCCTTTCATCTCAAAAGGATTGCAGGTAAGAATTCTTCTTTAAGTCACGTCAACTATCTTGGTGTGTTGAGGAGAAGAAAGCGGGCTGTTGTCAAAGACACAATATCCTGTTGTGGTTTTGAACTTCCTGCTAGATACTCTTCTACACCTGTTGATGACAGTCATGTTTCTCATATGGCAAAGCCCACTTTTTCCAAGTCATGCCATTCTCGTGCAAAGAAGTTTAGACGGGTACGTTATGTTGTGAGCTACCCTAAGCAGAAAGCAAGTACTTTTCGTGATATATATATTTGTTTGTACCTGTGGGTGGCTGTGAGAAGGGTGTGGGCAGCGCCATGAGGAAGCCTATCCCTGTGGCTAAGATGGGTTTTTGTCAATTTTCTCTACTGTGAGTTTGGCCATTGTCATCCCTAAAAATTTCCATAAATTTTTTGTGGATATTTTTTTGGGTGATAGTGGGCTTTCTTGCATTAGTGGGATTATTCATTGAAATTTATATTGATACTATTTAGGTCATTTTTTATTTAATATCTAACTGATCTGAAGTGTTTTACCCTCAGAACTTTATTTCTGTTTGCACTCATATACTGACCTGCAATGATAAATTTTTCTCAATCTAATCAACAAGAATGTGTTAACTTTGTCAATGAGAAATACACAAAATCTACATATTTCAATTAAAATAGTGCCACTTTAAACTCATCAAGACAATAATTTTATCATAATTTGACTACTGAAGAAAAACACCATATGGAAGCACAGAACCTTGTTTGTTTGTTTGTTTAAGCTTAGGGTAAAATATTGCAGTCTTTTTGATAGTGTTATCCTTAGTTTAATATTGTAAAAAGCTGATTTTACCATCTCATTTTTATTGCGTATTTAGGGACATTGATACAAGACCTGTTTACTCCCTGAACTTTTTGAAGTGCTGTGATCAGATGTGTCTTATACTAACATCTACATTTATTTAAGAAACTCAAAAAAATGATGATGTTAAATAAAAACATAAATATAAGATTAAAAAATCATTTTATCGTCACTTCACTGTTATTGACTTTGTTTTTGTGTTTTGGGTATTCCTGCTTTTATTCTCAAAATTATTTTACTTTAAATTTTTTAGTGCTTTTAGATTTTTATTCTTAAGTGTGTTTTATTTTTTTACCCTAGTATTTATATTTTTTAACATATGGCATTTAATTTTTAGTTTAGGTCTGTTAAATAGTTTAATATGGTCTGTTAAGTTATCTAATTCATGTCTCTGCAACTTCTCTCACTCACATAATTTATACGCATTTCAAAAAAATCCTTCAAAATAATTAGTGTATTAAATTACGTCTACAATTTTTCTAAAATTTATTATGTTAACATTATCTGGTGATATTGAATCTAATCCTGGACATACGCATGGATATAGACATAATATGGACATAGAAAACCTTCAAGAAAATCAGCAATTATGCCTTCCCTTTAGACAAAAAAGGCTAAACTTCATTCATTGTAATGTAAACAGCATACTACCGAAAATTGAATATTTAAAAAGGATTTAAATTATTTCAAAACCATCAGTTATTGGAATTACTGAAAGTAAGTTTGATAGCTCCATATATTACAGGGAGATTGAACTTAGTGGATACCAAGTTTTAAGGAAATGCAGAATAGATCTGGTGGTGGTGTTGGTTGTTACATCAAGGACGATCTTAATTTTAATGATATTGCACCCACAAATGACATTGAAAACATATTTGTTGATAATCTTCTCCCTCGTACCAAACTTTTTACAAAGGATATAGTTTACAGGCCACCTGATATCAACAATTTTTTTGAGCCTTTAACACAAAAATTTTGCACCAAATTTTTGAGGATGGAATAGATATATTTATTTTAGGAGCCTTAAATGTTAATCCTTTGAATAATGATAACAATTGCATTCTGGACAACAAAGCTCTTATTCAAAATGCATTTTTAAATAAGTACAGTTAATTTTGTTCTACATTTGCTCTTACACAACTAATCAGTGATCCTACAAGAGTAATATCCAAGACCTCATCTTTATTAGATCACATTCTCTCAAGTGCTTCTGACAAGATCACACAGCAGGGAAAACTTGAAATTTCTCTTTCAGATCATCAGCCAATTTTCTGTACCCGCAAAATCACTAGGTTTAGACCAGGTGAAAAAATTTTTTCTTTACAAATTAACTTAATGAAAGTATAGGTAAACCTAGAAATCTTTGGAAACATTGTAAGATATAGGAGTTACAAAAGATAAAGGATTTAACGCAGAAAAAGAAATGAAGAAACAACAATGAAATGAAGAATGAAGACGGGGTTCTAAGAGGGGAAGTATACTATACTAGTTGGCCTAGCGGCATCCTAGACAGGTCTCCCATCTTCCTAGCATTACGTGATGCGCAAGATAAGGATTATCAAGAAATCCTCATCTAGCCTGTCCGTGTGTGAATGACCCTCCGTGCGTAGTGAAATACCACGACCTAATAGAGGTAACCCTGTTAGTCCAGAACATAGCTGTCCTAAGGAGTAAACTAATCTGTCCCAAAACCGTCTGTAACAATAGTTTTCAAATCTGTGCTCCCTTGTTTAACCCAAAGATCATTATTTCATTGTATGTACTAAGAGAGTGGATTACTAGGTGCATGTATGTTAACTTTGGTTGTCATGTATGTGTTGTTGATATGAAGGGTTTGAGAAATGTTACGAAAGGCAGAAAATTTGACTGGTGGTTCTAGAATTATCAAATATTGAAAAAAAAATTGATTGACTCACCAGTGATTGATTAGTAATTTTGACTAACTAATGAAGCTTCAAAATTAATAAGGGCTTTTTTCAGTCATAGTCTCATAGCATACATGACACCACAGCATACATGACACCACAGCATACATGACACCAAAAGAATAAAACAAACAAACAAACACCAATACTCAAACCTAATAGAATGTTTATCATTCTATTGATTTAGCAGACTTGGATATAAAAAATTATTACATAGTCACTGGAAGCGATCAACTATGGGAAACTTTTTTCATCAAATAGTGTTAGTGTAAACCATTAAGTTGTTTATACACTTAGGAGTGTCTTTAAAACAGATCTTTACAAAGGTAATAGAGAATATGATATTGGATGTCAAGCACAAGAAGATTTATAACGATTGGGTCCAAATTGGCCAAAATTATGAAATATTTAAATAGAAGGCTTGTTATACATCACTTTAAAGCAAATATTGAGTAGATTCAGAATCACAATGTAAACATGTCTTTAAAAAGTGCTACGCTATGAAGAACGCTCTCTTCTAAAAAATAGTGTTACGTACGTTTTTGAGTGACCAAATGTTGACATGGTAAGAAGTAGAGAGAAAAAGGGTGAAAAAGTTGTACAAGAAAGTATTTTCTCATTTGATCAAACAAGCGGCCTTCAATGCTCACATAGTTTGTGAAAAAATGGGGTAGGGGGAGTGGTATTTCCTATTATTGATACCTTTTTATTATTATATGTATCAACATTGCAATT
Organism: Euphysa ruthae; assembly: GCA_035046665.1. Taxonomy (NCBI): domain Eukaryota; kingdom Metazoa; phylum Cnidaria; class Hydrozoa; order Anthoathecata; family Corymorphidae; genus Euphysa; species Euphysa ruthae. The sequence goes on from JAUZNK010062381.1 coordinate 28,528, forward strand.
TTTCCTCAAAATCTTATTTCCCAAATATTTTCCTCAAAAAGTTATTTCCAAAGATTCTGTAAAATTTCATTATCAATTATATAAGGGTATTTCATTGTGACAGATAGTGTTAAATATAATATTAAAAATGTATGTACACTACTCTTTGGTGATAAACAAAAAAAAATAAATAAATGAAAAACGGGACATTTAGAGACCACCTCTTAGAAAAATAATGGACTTATGCCTGCGAAAACAAAAAATAAACAAAAAAAAAATGTTAAAGAAAGGGTCTAATGGTACATAACTAAGGCCAAAGAAATAAAAAATAACAGCAGACCGACAATACAAGGTAACAACAATATTTAGGAGATGCAATACAAAATGGTGTTACGTACGGTACACTTATTTTTTACCATAAGCAAGTTTAACTTAAACCCATCCCCAATTTAGCTGGTAAAAAAATGAAGTTTTTACTAAAAAATAAAAAATTTTCTTTTTGAAACCACTAGACGTAAAATTTAATGGAGATTTCAAAAATATATAGTTTTAAGGTGTTTTCTATTGAACTCAGGCCCCAAAAATAAGTTTTTTAGGCTCAAGTATTATTTCAAAAGTCATAGCAACGGATATTACAACTGTTTTTTTAGCCTGATTTTGCCCAAATTTACTTGTTTTCGGCTTTGTGGGTAATTTTTCTTACTTCTATTTTGATTTATTAACTTCTATTATGCTTCACATGCGAAACTAAAATCTATAGCTTCTTTGAACATCAAATTAAACCAACTTGAAATTATTTTTTGTTGTTTTCTGACCTTAGGCTTCTCCGTTGTTGTCATCCTATATTGATTCATTTTTAATTATTTTGTTTTAAATTCATTGTTTATATGTTTAGGTAGCAAATAAAAAGAATTTATTGAGAACAATAACAAAGAGGAAGAATACTAAAATCAGTATGCAGCTCTAAACAGACTGCTCTTTCGGCTCAAAATGAAAGTGACCCTTGTGAAATTTCAAATTTTGCAGAAGGTTAAGGTAAAAATTTTCCCTCTCTCCATCGACCAGTTCTTCAATACAACACTTCTTTAATTAAGGGACTTTCAACTATTAAATGTGACCCTGATGACCTTACTGATGACCTTACTGGGTAAAGTATGAACATGCCTTTCGTGTGACAGCAACGATGTCCAAGTTTGTCATTTAGACTCAGAAAAACCAGAATTTTCTATTAAATCTTACCTTGTTATCTCATATCTAACTCTCAGGAAAGAACGTTCGAGGGAAAAAATCAGCTGAAACAAATGTAAGATCGGTTATCGCTTTTCGTGAGCTTGGTAAAGGACATGAATCAATGAAAATATTTTCTACCGTTATGAATATGCCTACTCCCATGGTTCATTCAGCATATGATGATTTAAATATATTTTTTCTTCCGGTATATAATGAAAGTGCTGCCGCTAGTACGAGAAATACATTGAAAGAGTGACACTATGAGTTAAAACCTGATAACACAGAGGCTGTTGATTGTCAAGTTAATCTTGATGGTTCATGGCAAAAGAGTGGTTATTCGTCTTTGAATGGATTTGCAACAGCCATTTCTGTAGATAGCAAAAGGGTTGTTGATTACAAATTCTTCTCAAAGTTCGGTAACGGTTGCGTTAATTGGGAGAATCAAAAAGGGACTCCCGCGTTCAATAATTGGAGAGAGCAACAAAACCTTATGGTGATGAATTATACCAGTCAAATCTAAATGTATAGGTCAAGTGAAAAAGCGACTTGGTACACCATCGCGAAAATTTCGTTAAAGTATGTAACGCAAAAAGTTATGTGATGGCAAGGGAATTGCGGGTAGGGGAAGATTAACTGACAGTTTTATAAACAAAATGCAAAACTAATTTGGTATGGAAATTAGCCAAAACACTGCTGTCGCATAGAATAACAACAAGGACACTGCCTTGTACATGATGAAAAAAGGAGTGCTCGCTGTGCTATGGCGCTGTACAGATATCATGCATCCCGTAGAACTGAAATGAATCTTATAAACAGAATTTTAATTTAGATCTCGAAGAATTGTTAACTATTGAAAACAGTTGTAGTGTGCACACAAGACATTTGCAGCTACTGATGACTTAAATATATAAGCTTATTCATCATACAAGTCCTAAACTAGTTCAGGAGCTTTTCCCAATGAAACAAGTTCCTTATAACAATAAAAGTAATTTTTACATTAAATCCTCCTCCCACATTTTCTAAAACTTATGGAACAATTCATTTCAGTTTAAAGGTAGTGTTATTTTGAACATGTTTCCAAACTCTATTAAAATATCTCCTTCCTTGGAGATTTTTTAAACTTCGAATTAAGCATTGGAAAGGTAAAAATTTGTTCATGTAGGAATGTATTAATATCTACGAATATTTTTAATTATTTTTGTATTCATTTATAGCTATGCTGTTGTTCGACATTAAATAAATAAATTGAATTGAAAAAAAAAAAAAAAGATTTCCAAAAAAAATCTTAAAAGCATGAAAATGAAGAAAAAAAAACTTATTACGTTGTTTTAAATAAAAATTGGATTGTAACGATGAGTTTCTTAGATTTTGTAGCTCCTATGTCTTTCAAAGGTTTCCAAAGATTTTTAGGTGTACTGTACTTTCATTAGATTTATTTGCAAAAAAATCTCTATTTTTTTCTAATAGTAGTAGTTCCAAGAGCATAACTTTTAGCTCTGCTAAATATTTCCTCGTCTGCATCTGTTTTTGTCCTTTTAAATTGTTTATACAATTTATATCTTACAGCTATTTTTCTG
>JAUZNK010062382.1:0-14774 GCA_035046665.1 Euphysa ruthae
AAGTAAGTAAGTAAGTAAGTAAGTAAGTAAGTAAGTAAGTAAGTAAGTAAGTAAGTAAGTAAGTAAGTAAGTAAGTACAAATCAAAAGGTCAGTGGTTCGAGCCTACTTTGCAAACTTTTTTACGGTAAAGCTGCTATTCATTTACGAAGACTTGGACAAAACAGCAAGCAAACCAAATTAAGCCCTGAAATTTTATAGCTAAATTTCAAGGTCACGTGCTATGAAGGAAAATGTGATCACGGCTTTGGTCTGAACATTTTCATTTCTTTCAAATCGAATCTTTTTGCGGAAGTGGTTTGGAGGATGTGTATTTAGCTAAAATTTTTTATTTATGGACCAAATGATGCCAAAAACAATTTATAAAGTGCTAAAAAATTCACGAAAAATGGAGAATGAAAATGATATTCAATCAGTTATTTTAAGCCAAGAGAAAAAGTTTAATTTAAAAATACGCGGGAATAATGGTAGCCACTTATTGAGTAATATAAACAAACAACAAAGGTTGATTTATCATCCTCCTTCCCAGACTAATAATATTGAATTAAGAAGTTACAAGAAAAGGAAGATGGCCAAAGACAACGTTGGCGATACAGCACTAAAAAAAGTAAACATTCATGATTTAAATATAATTAAACATTTTATTATATCTGATATATATACCTACCTTTAATCAAGGTATCATGGCCATATTGTATGAGACTTTTATCAAATTTTTGCACAAGTTCACATTTAAGGCATGTTGTAAACGTGATTTTCTTGACCAAAATCGCAAACCCAAAGAAGTACGAACTTGAGGCTTTCATCCCTTTATATCCAGCAGAGTCTACCTAAATCTATTAACCAAAAGATAAACCTAAAGTTGAATATGCCAATGGTAGTGTATCCATATTTTTAAGTGCTTGTGGTATTTTTTTTTATTTAATAAGGAAGGTGTCTTAATGGCATTCATTAAAAGGCTCATATTATTTTGACCATTCTTGTCTGAAAAATTAGTTTTTGCCTAAATTGAACTGAACTAAGGGTTTCCGTTAAAATCGGCAAATAATGTTTTGGATAAAATCTTTATTATAAATTATATACAACATTTTTATCCAAAAAAAAGTAGAAAATTCCGTTTTCTGTAATTATCAATGTTTTATAAAATCCAGTTTTCCAAGATTTTTGAAATCTAGATTCTGGTACAATTTTAATCGAAAAACCTACTTTTTATTTGATGAAAAGTAAGAAAACAGGGTAATTATAAGTTTTAAAAGTGTAAAAAGGACATTAGAACTGCCCTAGTACCGTAAAATGACAAAAAAATTTTTACAGATAATCAAATCATGACCATATTATATGAGACATCAAATTTTAGCACAAATTCACGTTTGGTGCATGTTGTAAAAATGATTTTCTTGACCAAAATCACAAGAAAAAAAAATAAAAACTCCTAAATCACTACAGAACTGTCAATTTCATCCATTAGATTCAGCAGAGAAAAAATTTTTTTTTAAATTTCTAATTCTATAAGTCTATTAACCAAAAGATAAACCTAAAGTTGAATATACCAGCGGCGTTGTATCCATATTTTTAACTGCTTGTGGTTTTTTTTTGCAATTAATATGTTGTCCAAATGGCGTATAAGCCATTATATTTTGACCATGGTTGTGGCATAAAAAGGCTTTATGCTTTTGTCTCCTGATTAGATTTCTAGTCTTGGGCTTGCTGTTGCTTGAGTCTTATATCCTTTGGCTTTGCTTTATATGTTACATATGTTAGATATATAGTTAGACTTATGTTATATGTCAAGTTACAAAACCATATCAATGTTTAAAAAATACGAAAATAAAAAATGTCCCCTGAAATGACATTTATACAAATGTCCCCATAAATATAGATTATAGGATTATGCTCAAAAAAGAATCAATTAATTTTTTCACTTTATAAAATATTACCCTGTAGCTGAAATTTTGTGTTATATTAATGATAGATTTTATATATTGAGCATGTTGGCCATCTTTTTAAAATAGTTTCTCTTTGAAAAGTTCTTTTAATTTTGACGGTCCAATAAATCTTTGCATGTCAATTTTGCATAAATTAAAAGGACCATAGAGGGCATATTTGAAGCCAAATGACCACCTGTTAAAAGTTTTTTTCAACTGCTTTACGTAGACTTTTATAAACAGAAACTTTTGAATTAAAAATTGCGTGACTTTATTTCATCATTAAATTGTATTTTATTGTTATTTACACAGCAGAAACTTCTAGGGAAATCAGTGTTTGCTGTAAATCTCAAATTTATCTTCCTTGCATACCATGCAAACAGGTTTAATCATTTAATGTAGTGTTGGAGCAAAGTTTTTACAGCTGAGTGTTCTTATCTCCTAGCCAGTTGAGATGTCTATACCAGAACTCAAGCTTTTATTTGATGTGTTCTAAAGAAAAAGATATAATTTGATGACTTTTTCTTTTGTTTTAATATTTTGTGACTTAATGCTGTCCCCAGTCCTAATTCATTCCCTGTTATTTGCTTTCGTGAACATGAATACATTTCTTTATTTAGGTTGGTTGTCACATAGATATGGATTGAGACTCTTTGCCTTTAAACAGTATTTGATAAGAATAAATTTATTTTTAAAAATAAATTTTATTTTCATGTGTATAAACTTTTAATTGTTTGTGAGTAAAACCATGAATACCATAAATAAATGAATTCTAAGGCTTCAACTATTCTGATGCCTGAAATTTTTATGAATGCAAGACATTTTGATTAATGTTATTTGCAGTTTTATGTCGTTCGATTACCTCATTGTACCTGTTTTGAATACTCCCACATATACATAGGCTTTAGGCACACTTGTACTTTCAGAGAAAATCCCAACACCACACAAAAAATAAATCACAACCAGGGAATTATTTCACTCCCAACATGACAGAGTAAGCAACATATCAGAAGCAAAATAAAATCATACTCCCACTATATAAACAGATTACCAGAGGCCTGTGGCAATTTGAAAGGTGCAGATCAATTCAAGGGTCAAACACAGACTGTGTATGTGATTGGTATTGAACCAAGTTGATTTTACTGCTCAGATGTCCTATCAATAAACTACTGTGGGAAAACAACTTTATTCAATCAAAAAGACGCCTTGTACAATTTTCCAGTCGTCTCATATAACATGTAGAGCAATACTGTAGCTATTAAGAGTGAAAAGATATTTGCAGTTAATCTCGCCAAAATATAAGTTGATGCACACAGTTGAAATTAATGTACAACAATTACCGTTTTGGCACCAATAATAATAAATTTATAAATTTATTATTCAGAAGTTAAAATTATTACATTCGGTCAGGTTACACTAAACAGCTATGTATTTCCAGATGGCCTATTTAAAATAAATTTACTTACTAGGGTGTTGTTTTTAAGTTGTATTACATTTTTTAAATTAATTTTATTATTTTAAATGAAAAATTTAAAGTCTAAAGAATGAATTATTTTTTAAGAATAAATTATGTATTACATTTGGTCGATTATTGACATGATAAATAACAATAAATGTCATGCTTTATCATGAGTGCAAAAAAGTACATCCAGACTTAACCTGTTTATTGTGCAGATAGATCACTTTCCTAATTTATTCATATAAAAACCTTCATTTGTTTACTTTATTTAAATGAAAAATACAGTCTTAAGAATGAATTATTTTTTAAGAATAAATTATTTATAAATTTCCAAATGGCCTTTTATATAGATTTCCTGTAATATATTTTGTATGTGATTTATTATCTTGATATTAAATTATTTTAAAAAGGTTGAGTATTTTTTAAGGTAGGAATATTGTTAAAATCATGTCACAGTTTGTTTAGTAATCATAGTGTGTTTTTTTCCATAATTTTTACAAGAAGAAACCAATATAATCTGTAATTAACTTTTATGATGACAATGGTTTATTATCTTTTACTTGACAAATCATTTCATGTTTTTATAAAGTGTTATTAAAAGAGGATATTTGTTTTTAGTTTAGTAGAATAATGACAAAACTAAGAAAGATATTTTTCAAAAAAACGGTATCTTATGTTTTGTTTTATTTGTTGTTTATTATTATTAGTTGATAGCCTTTGTTTATTATGGGTGATAAAGAACCAAACCTTTTGTTGTAAATTATAACAATATAGTGGCTAGGGGAAATTTTCAGTTTTAATTCATTTTAGAATGGTAATTTAGAATGGATATATATTTACACAAACGTATTCATAAAAGAATAAACTTTAGATAAAACAAAATGTTAAAATTTAACACTAATTCAAAATATTTTCAGGTATGTTTGAGTATTAATCATGAGATACAAAGAATATATTGACATTATCTGACTATATAACCATTATTTACCGGCGATAGCCAATTCATGTTTTTTATTACATTAGCTAAAAAAAAAAACTCCAGCAATATTTTGTATATATTTTTTTTCATTTTTGCTTTGTATAAAAGGTCTTCAACCACCCTAATTTAAAACTAAACCTAAACTGTGCTCCTTTGCTTGTACCCTTATGATAGCTATTTGAAGATAAGTATAAAGTGGCAAACTTCATTGTTTGATTGTTTAAATACAAAAAAAAAAAAAAATAAATTTAAAAAAAAAAATGAAAATTATAATCCAGATAATATATTATTGCATCAGAATGAGAAAAATAAAATTTGTATTTCTTGAATTGCATGAAAAACTTATGGCTTCAAAACATTGATCTACAGGTCACAGTCAATAATGGCACATTGAATTTCCGTGGCTTAGCAGTGTTTTTATGGTTTACTCTTTGATAGTAGAATTTAACTTGTTAATAAAAAAAAACAATTCATATGCAAGCTATTTTCATGATTTTGATTATAAATTATTTCGGATAACATGTTTTTCATTACATCTTCAGTATAGTTCAACAAAAAATTTTAAATCAAGTGCAATTGGACATATACACTATATTTTATTTTTTTGTGTGGTTCAAAACTAAAGCAATATTAATACCAACTTGTGTGCGTTGTAATGTTTTTAGAAATGTCATAAAAATTTCTTAACAAAAGAACTTTTCATTGTGTTTTTCTTGGTTCTGTTGTGTGATATTTGTATCAAGCAGAACAAAAAGAATTTAATACCATTATGTCTACCATTAGTGAAAGTTTCCACATTCCTATAATGACAATCCAAAGACCAAAACTTTAAGTTTTAATAAGCAGGCCAATAGTAAACTTTTCCACCACATTGGCCAACGTCTTGTCCTTTTGCTGCTACTGCAATGCTATCATGTTTTATATTTAGTTCAGTTTGGATGATAGAAAGTAAATTTGGGTGTCAGCCAAAGTTTCCAGTACTTGTTGGATATCACCTTAAACTTGTTGAGCAGGAGTCAAGTAGCAGTTTATCAGCCTCTGAATCATTGTTTTTAGAGTTAGGTGTCATTTTAAGGATCAGATTAAAAAATCAACGTGTATCTTTTATTTTTGGAAGCAAAAAACAATAGGACGGTTTCTCTGAAAGTGCTTATGTTTGTTGATTCTATAAAATTGAACTTTGATTGAAACTTTTGATGTTCCGACTCATTTATATAGTACTTTTTTTTTTGTATTCAGGAAGTATTGAATTCGGTAACAGATATATATCGAGAGGATCTATCCTCTTTTCATTTGCTCTAAACTTGGAATTTTAATCTTATGCAGTGCCACATTGGCTCATAAAATCCAACTTTATCACTCCGAAATGCTTCTCATACGCTTAGTGGAAGATAGCCGGATTTGAACCAAGACCTTGTGTTTGGGAGTTAGATGCCTACTGAATGAGCTATCCGAGTATAAGCACATCATTGATTGCACATACATTTCATCTATTGAACTGAGTAAAGCTCCACTAATTTTTCTCTTGCTGTTTTGAAATCATCGTTTAAAATTCTCCTCAGCGAAAAAGTTTAAATTTTGATCTATGAAGCTAATTATTATTTTTAATATTTTATCTCTTTCGTATATTGATGGTAAAGAAAAAAAAATTGTGATTGTACAATAAAATATTGATATACTTCAAAAAATTTGCAACATTTTGTTTGGAATTTATTGTTATTATCAGTATAGTTTATTGATTATCTTATCTCATGGTGAAATCAGTAAGAATGAAGCCAACATTGTAATTTTGGATTTTGTTTAATAAATGCTGCTTTTCATCTAAACCTTAATAAATAACCGGACCTTTATAATGTGATATTTTTAAACTTGTTCAAGCTCAAAATTTTACTCTTGGCTTAATACTAAGGTGAATTTCTGGCTTATTGCTTCTGTGAACTCCATATCTCCTGTTAAATTTTTCCTGTGATGTTCATAACTTTGATTCAAATCTAATTCTAAGTAATCCTTTTGATAAACTTGGTTCTTAAAAGGAACCCAAAGTACTTGGACAAGTTGGTATACAATGAAAGAAAATAAAAAGCAAACTATGTTTTTTTCTAACTATGTTTCTGTCAAAAAAAGTTTTATCGGTTCTGTAGATATTTAAATTTTAACATTTCACCTGAAGTGTATAATAGGCCTTATTTTCTAAAATTATAACAGTTATGGCATTCCTGCTAATTTTTGTCCAGAGGAGAAGGATAGAGGCTCTGAATTTTGTGATTTTTTTCCCTATTTAAACTATCTAATGAATCAAGCTTGCCCTGAAAATTTCAGCTTATAATCATCTACTCTTCAAATTTTATTTTCGTTCAAAGTTTAGAAAAATGTGACTGAATTTTAGATAGGTACAGACTAATTTGGAACTAACTTTGCATTGTATTTTCTGAATAATTGCTAGGAATAGAACCTTGGAATTTTATAAATAGATTACAGAAAAATTAGTTTAAAATTCTAACAATAGACTTAGGCCTGTTCAGGGGGTCCTACATTTAGAAAAAATTGCCTTCGGGGAGGCTTTTTTTCTTCTGTTTTCGAGGATAATATTTCCACCAAAGGGACATGAAATTAATAACCTTGCATTAAACATAAACAAGAAGTGACATGACAACTGCATGGAAATAGGAAAAGAAGTGATATGGGGAATAGAAACTTCATTGAAATACAAAAAAGGAGTCAAATGTGACTTAAAACTTTGCATTTAAAAAAGGTATGAATTCACATGTGGCAAAAACTTAACATGGGAAACAAGCCTAGATTTTCTGTAATTGTACCGAGGGTTTTTTTAAGACAAATCTATTTTTTATGTTTTTATTTGAGTACAAATGTGTAGAATTGCATTTACAGATATGTTTTCATAAGTTCAACCTATTATTGCAATTTTTCCCTATTGTTATTAAGGCGATTTCATCCCTGGTGGTTTTGTTATTTCATTGAAGCTCACCTCAAAACAACACCCTTATACAACACTAGCAGAGATAGATTGAAATTTAACATAAGATAGCCTTCAATTGAAATTTACTACTTACTATGTTTTATTGCAACTGAACAATATTTATCACCTGCTTTTTCATGATATTTCACGGCTTTTTTATCACAAGGGTTACTTTGTTAAAGCTTCAATGTGTGGTCTTGATAAAGTTTAAATTATTTTTAAAGAAAAAATTCAAAAATATATTTTTCTACATAGTCGTTTAGGGGATTCAAAATTCTTCAGTGAATTTGTTTCCTTTAGTAGAAAAATTCCCCTTAAAAACGGAGAAATCTCTCTAATAAATATTTAACCTAAGCAATGTTTTGAAATAAAGGTAAGAGCACAAGTATAACAGCGCTTTGTGATCTGTAACTAGTCATTCTACTAATATTTTCAAATAATTTTTTTGTTTCATGTTATAGCCGTATTAAGCACTATTAAGCTACTTAAATGATAGATTGAAAATAATTAAGCAATAATTACTTAAGTTATGAGGGTGTGTATATTAAGTTATGAGGGTGTGTATATAAGTTATGGGGGGTGTATTTATTAAGTTATGAGGATTTGTATATAAGTTATTAGGGTGTATATATTAAGTTGTGAGGATGTTTATATTAAATTATCAGGGTGTGTATATTAAGTTATGGGGGTGTATATATTAAGTTATGAGGATGTGTATATAAGTTATGAAGGTGTGTATTAAGTTATGAGAGTGTATATATTAAGTCATGAGGGCGTGTGTATTAAGTTCAGAAGGTGTATAGACAATATATTATCATAGTCCTAACATTTTACACTTGATATGTAATCTTAAAAATTTAATTTTTAAGATTGCATATCAAGTGTAAATATCTGGAGAACCAAAAAAGCTTTTTCAAAGAGATAAAAAAAACATTACTCCTAATTTTTCATCCTCTTTTATCTGAGATTTTCTTGTCATAGTACCTTGGGATCTCTTTAAAAAAATAAAGAAAAAAATTTATAAATATATTTTGATAAAATTTTAAAGCTCAAGGAGTTCTGCAAGTAAAATAATGTCTAGCCATTCGATACTATAAATTTAAATTTATTCTTTTAATTAACTATTTTCAAAAATCATTGTGTCAAATTTATATTGTATATCAATTCTTATTGTTTATATTGCTGCGCAATATTTTAGAGTTGAAATTCAAAACAAACAAATTCTCCCTTCATCAAATATGCATTACTAATAACAAAAGATTCTGCCAACAAAATCTATTTCACTAATTCCAGTGTAAATTAAAAATATAAACAGTAGTAGAATTACAAAGGGAACTATAGACACAAAAAGTTGATACAGACTGACTTTTTATCATTAAACAGATGTATTTTATTATAAAGTTGTAGATTATATATTGTATAAAAGAAAATCTACTATAAACCACAAATGTGAAAATATGCAACGGTAAAAAAGTCAATTTTTGAAATTGAAATTGCAATAGCTTTATATAAAGATTAAACATGTCTGTACGCTCCCCTGGAAATAAGGGTATGAAGAAACTAGAAAATCACAGGTTCCATAGCTTTTCTGGTGTGCCTTCCTCGTATCAATATGATGTGAGTCATTTTTTTTTTTTTTTTTTTTTTTATTTTTCTTAAAAAAATTAAATTTTTACTTTTTTTTTTTTTTTTTTTTTTTTGGATTTAATTCTTGGGTTTAATTATATTACATTAAACTTTATTGATTATATTAATAAATTAAATTATTAATAATAATAATATTAAATTGTTATTAATAATATTGAGAATGGATATTAAGCTGTTTGAAAAAAATTTTCTTTGAAAAGCCTTGTTTTATTGAGCTAAATTTTACTTTTTACATTTTAAATGTTTAAAAGGGATAATTTTAAAGTTATATTAATGTTAAAGAGAGTTTATTCTTCAAAATGGAAGTAAAAAGTCTGAAAATTAAATGATTGGGATTTAAAGTTCATCGACGTCCTCTTATGAGGCTATTACATTAATGATTTTCATATCAAATTCTTTAAAAGGTGCTATTTACAGCTATGGTTTCTAAGCAAAGAGATAGTGTTGAGTAGCTCAGAAGTCTCAGCTCCTTTTTGCTCAATTTATTATGTATGTGGACAACTCCTACCCTTTTAAGGAAATTAGAGATTAAATCTTGATTTTGCAAATCTATGACGGGTTTCTTGGCGATAAGCTTGACTAGTTAACTAAAAAAATGATAGAACTAAATCAATTTTCTTTGCAATTAAACAAATAGATAATGGAACTAAAATAATATGTTAATCTATAATTTTATAGATCTTATATATAATCTTAACCTTGTCTATAAAAATTTTCATATCCTTAAAAGATCTTTCTTGAACTTTGATGGAATATTTTTTGTAAAATAATTTCTCTTTAATAAAAGATATATGAGAATAAGCTATCCAGTGTATTTGTGGTTGAGCTGTACACTGCTTCTTGTTTTGGACAAATAGTTGTAATGTGTTTACATCGCTTTATCAGAATATATTTTTTATAATATTTCGTCAATTACTAGTTTTTAAGGCTTTTACCCTGTATAAAAATAAATATCAAATGTGTGTAGCTGATAACCCACAGTGAAAACATTTCTTTTCTGTGAAATTTGTTTTACCTATTTAGTAAATCCTGAAGTTTTTCTTTTTTTTCCTTCTTATATAGTTTTATGTCCATTTTCCACGCTCGCATGGAAAAGAAAAGGTTATTTATGGCACTATTCCATAATAATCTATCCTGCACCAATATACTTTAAATCCCTTTTTCAAGTTCATTTTTAACAGGCTATTTCCAAGTCATTTCTCTCGGCTTCTTAACCCAGTTATCATTATCCATTCTCTCAACATCACCAAACCACCTTCTTTAATCTATTTTGTTGAAGTACTACTCTAACACTTTCTAGAGCACATCTTTTACGTAGCTCCTGAGATGATTTCCTATCCTTCACCTTACATATCTATTTTACTATCATATTATTGTTTCTTTCTAATATGTTCAGGTCACTTTCCTTAACTGCTTAAGTTTTGCCACCATAGACCATTTTTTTCATTTATGTTGTCTTGAAATCTCTATGATTATTACTTAAAATTAGCACTGATATGAAAGTAACTCTTTTTATTAGGAAAGTTTAAAATGATTTTAAAAGTTTTAAATTTACCCATGAAATAAAAAACGCTTTTCTTTTTTTAAGCTCTTTAAAATGGCATATGTAACAGAAATTTTGTTTTTGCCCAGAGATGCCTTTAGTGTAAAATTTTGTCAAAAACTGTCATATCCAACAAAAATTGATGTTCTTTTTAATCTGACATTTTTAAAATCTTTGTTTACAGGATTGATTGAGTGTTGTTTATTTTCAGATGGTGAAACTAGACATTGCAGATGACATCCAGCACCTTCTAAATGATCAGATTAGGATGCGTGAAGGTGCGATGAAACTAATGTCGGCTTGCAGTACATTAAATCAAGCTCTGGAAACGAGCAAGAATTTGCTGGCTATAAATGCGAGAATACTTGGATTTATGTCTGCGCTGCAAAAGAAGAAGCAAGATAGCGTTTTGTTGGAATATAACAGACAAAGAAGGTAAAAACAAAAAAATATTTATTCAGTATTTGTAACTAATTTTGTTTTGCACTAATATATTAATTATTAGGGCACGGTTAGCTGTTTAAATAAACCTGGTATGGGTCTGTATAACAACCACATATTTAAGTCTTTGATCTTCCTTGATCAGTTATTACTTGTTTTTTAGTTCTTCATCTGCTTGTCAGGTAGAATCATGTCTTGGTCAAGTTGCCATCTCAGGTAAGAAATTTTTCCGTCTATAAATATTACAATGAATTTGATCTACTTTTTTTTTTTAAAGCGTTTGTAATATGAAGTTATTTAATTTTTAAATATTTTTGTATATCATTTATGTTCAATGCAGCTCAACAAGTATAGTTATTTAACATAAGCTAGTGGGTAACATTTGTTTGACCCTGATAATTTCCTCATTTCTGTGTATTTTATTTCCAGTTTTTCTGTGTGAAAAAGATATTTTGGAATATTTGTTTTTTTGGAATTTTTTCAAATTTGGTATGAAATTGAGTTCTAATAACACAGTAGTGTAATTTTGTATTAAATGAGTAGGAACCTCAAAGAGAGAAAAAAAAAATTAATTTAAGATGGAATGATTATAACTTGAAATAAAGTGAATGTAAAATCGGAGACTGGCTTCCTGAGTTTTGATAGAAGTTCCAGGTGAAGTCAATAACATTTTAAATCTCTTTTTTTTGCAGCAATTTAATAATTTAGGTATATATACATCAAGGTACTTTAGGTTGATGTCTATTAGAGAGAAGATATGATAAAGCCACACAGTAGTTTCTGGACATTTTATTTTTCTGTAAATCACTATTTCATTGTTACAACTAAAGTAAGTGTTATATCATTAAATAAATTTGTTTTATTTTTAAATTGTTTTAGATATACGTGTTCCACTCATGTGGAAAGATAATGTACATTTTACTGGAAAAACAGGTGGTAAGTATTGCTTTCATACTTTGATATATTTAAATAATAATGATAAAATATTTTATAATCTAGTGCTAAGTCCTACTTCTGTTATTCAAAACCTGGATAGAATTTTTCATGGCATTAATTTTCTTATTAGAAAGTTGATCTTGTGGAATGGATTAGATATTACTAATCCCTTACTAAAAGGATTGTATTTGGGACTAAAATTAATTTTGAAATTTACCCACTTAAAGTTAGTGGGTTGGGGATTTTTATACTCCAAAGTGAGAGAACCTACGGCCCTCGGGATGCCTCCAGGGACTAATGTGGTTTTACCCCCAAAGTAGAAGAGTCTTTTGCTCTCGTGGCACCTTCCTCGCATGCGTGAATGGACAGCGAAATAATAACTTTTAATCCCATGAAACACAAATATTTATTTTGTAGATATAATTTTGATGGTTATTAATCCCTGCAGAATTTTTACTACCGGGATATATAATTGGTAATTGTAAATCTACACTCTTTCCGACTGTCTGCAGCTCCAAGCCTCTGGTTGTTTTCAAAAAAAAGTTTTAAAATTGTTATTTAAATGGTAGCTTATGTTGATCTGGTGCAGTGGTCTAAGGCGTTGGTTTAAGACACCAGTCACTTCGGTAGTATGAGTTCAAATCTCTCCACTATAAAAATTTTTAAAATTTATTTATTTCAAATTATAACTACCCGTTCAAAAAAAAACTTCATGCAACAGAAGGGTTAAAAAAAAACTATAACCAAAAATCAAATTAAAATTTTGCGCATTAAAAATTTACCGCGTCTTAGATATAAATATGAATTCAATCACAATGATATATTGCCGCTTACATGCAGTAAAGTTTGTACAATAAACTGCTCACTATCAAAAGTTTTTTTATTTATTTCAAATTACAACTACATATTTAAAAAATAAACTTGAAAAACAATAGGCGTTTAAATAACACAGTCATAAGCGATCATAATTGAAAATCGAACTAAATTTTGCAATAAGAAATCAAATAAAATTACTATAGAAAGTTGAACTTTCTGCTGGAAGGTGAAAAGTTTATGAGGGCGAGCACAGACTGGAAACTGGACAGGGCCGTCTCGCCCCCAGGCATCACACTTTAATTATAAATTTGTAAAGAATATGTTATTTGATTAGTATGTAGTTCATAATAATAATAATTATAAATTTGACTGAGGTCAAACATTATTATACCTTCTCTTTAAATTTAACTTGAGAATTTTTTGTAACTTTTTGGGAAAAATATAATTTTCTTTTCTCTCTACCACACTGCTGTGGTTCAAGCAGAGGAACAAACACCTAATACTCAGTGCAAAAATAACTTAGTGCACTGGAAGTCATGTGCATATACACTGGTGGTGAGTTGAAGCGATTGATCTCTAAAGTGAGCTTACAGCACCAAATTTCTTTATGAAGGAATGACATGCTTCTTTGCACACTCTCTCAGCCAATTCCTTTTTTGTGGCCTTGTCGAGCTCTATGCTTTTTTCTGCATCCTCGCTCGTACTTCCTTCTTCATGGCATGGTATTTTTGAACTTCTTTTAAAACTTTCTGAAACTCATCTTTGTGCCAGCACTCACCAGACTGCATCTGGCAGCAACGCCCATGATGATTGGAACAACTGGTGTTGGTAGGCAAGTACCTAGTGCCCGGAATTTCCTTTGAGCCCTATTTTTATGTAAGGTTATGTATACGTATAACATAAAAGGTTTTGACCGATACATTGAAAAAGTGACATGTTCTCACAGCCGGTGATCTTGCAGTTTTGCTGGAAGCAGTGGTAAACAAGATTGCCAAATCACACACGCAAGCGCATCCAACTCGACCAAATATAAACGATCTCAAGAAAAAGCAGGAAAAAGCCATGAGCTTGTCTAGGAGAAATGAAAAAGGGTGAAAAAGGCAATTCAACATCAAACACCACTAAAGGAGCAATTGGTTGCACTAGGTGGAGACGATTCTATTAGCTCACTTAAGAAGTTAAAACTTAAAATCATAATGCCGACATTGCCAGCAGAACAAGCCTTAACCAATAGGTCTGAAGGTTACGTCACCTCCTACATGTAAAATGAAGTGGCTTACCGATATACAACTGAAGTTGCATGGCAGCAATGTAGGATCTAACGAACAAGATGAAATTGAAATCAATGTTTACCCAAATCAAGATTGCTTCAGCAGCAGGGTGTAACTTCTTCAAAGTTTCCCGAGAGCATTTGACCGTTGTTAAGGGGTCGCACATGTAAATCTAAAGGATCAATACTACAAACTAGAATGCTACCGACACCAATAAAAAGTGTTCAAGTGTTGAACCACTATCATCTGATGAAGATGCACTATGTCAAAATTTTGGTGAGAAAGAGATAGTGATGATTAAACGCAGTAAAAGGGAAGTGGTATTAAGCTACTAAATCAAGCTATAGACCATAGGACGTTTTAAACCAAGCAAGGCAACTTAACACCCTACACAAGAATTTGAAAAAAGCAGAGAACTATATAGCTTCTATATATCTAATAATGTCTAATGATATCTAGTAATGGTACAGGCTTTCATTATTCTCCCTAATAAAGATCATTCTGCTTTTCCAGGACAACATGGCACTGAAAATTACTCAAATAAAACTGGTTGAGACTCTCGCGTTTCCAGCATACTGGGAGATGTTTCTAATCAGTACCATACCATGCCCCTGATATGTTACAGAGAAAATCAACCTACTGGTTCTTCCCGCAAAAGAAGTCTGCCTAACCCCTTAGAACTACGACTCTGTGTCCACACTAGTAGACTCAATAATAAGCTCCTTAAAAACACAGGCCTAACGATCTCAGTGAATATGGTGAAATCATCAATCTCAATAACT
>JAUZNK010062393.1:0-14774 GCA_035046665.1 Euphysa ruthae
GACTCGAATACCATTGTACCAAATTTTAATTATTTTGGTTTAGATAATATTTTTTGTCTTCACACCACTACTGCATTTCCTCAAGAAAATGTTGGCACTATCTTTTTCAGATCTGAAATGTTATCTAAATATCAAACCATTCTTGATTCTAGAAAGAGGTAAAATCTTATTTTGCCAGAACACAGATTTTATCATAGATACTCTTATCGAAAGTTCACAGTTTTGTCTGTTATGCAGAGAAAACAATTAAATGACGATACCCATCCCCATTTCTTTCTTTTCTTTTTTTTTTTTTTTACTCTTTATTTCCCATGATAGGGGGAGATCAACTTAAATTAAACTTATTAAGAGATTATCACTCACGGTTCTGGCGTACTTAGAGATCCCATTTGAGCTTCAGGTAAGCAATCACTTAGCCAGACACCCATGAATTTATCACACTGAATCAAATCAAATTGAATGCTACACATATACTGAGGGACGATACCCGAATTTGGACCTTACCCGCGTCACAAAACACATAAAAGTGCTATTATCAGACGATCATCTGTTGTTACCTCATCTCATTCAAGAACAGATAGTTTTCATAGTATCTGTTTGTTCTACAATCAAGAAAAGAAGAAATTCATACAGCAATGTAGAAACAGAAAACTTTGAAGCTAACGTCAGAGATTATGCCTATTTAATAGACGACGCATAAATATTATTCAGGATCACGTAGTTTGCCGAACCAAACACCAATCTCAAGCAAAAACAATATATGCTAAACAAAAAAAGAACTCCAAAGTTGTCAATGATGATAAGTAAGTAAGTAAGTATTTATCCTGTCACAAATAAATGTACATTAGCTATGAAAATTACGAGACAACAGAAAACAAAAAAAAAATAAAAAAAATAAACATTAAGATAAAAACAAATGGTGTCAAGGATAAGCACAATAATTGTCTGTCACAACAATATTTCTATTATGGTTCCGTTATACATCACACACAAAAAAAGATTAAGCCGAAGCATAATAATAAATAAAAAATATATAAATATATGTAAATATTTAAAAAGCGGTTTACAGAATTATAATCTAGTGAATTATACCCAGAGAAGTAAAAAATTTCTCCTTGATCTTATGTTTAAATACGTTATAATCCGTGTTTGATTTTATTTCAGTAGAAAGCCTGTTCCATATAAAGAGAACTTCTGATAACAGAAAATTTTTTCCCACGGTAGATCTTCTCAAGGGTGTATCTAGCCTTAGATGGTTGTTGCGCAGCGAGATTTTTCTATTTGCAGAAATTTTAAAGATTTCAGACATGTAGTTTAAGTTGGGTCTACTGCAGAATTTAAATGCGTGTGCGGCAATACCCTGATTAACCCTCATATCAACAGGCAGCCAATTTATGCCTCTATACTGCTCAATCGACTGAGTCGACAAGATTCGACTGCATAAAGAAGCAATTCAAAGTCTACTGCTTGTGCCATTGTCATTCACATACAGCGGAAAAAAAAATCAATTAATAATAACGATATGGCCCGGTAGTTTTTTGGTTCTGTCTTGCTCCTTTTTTTGAATAACGATAACAATTTTAACCACTTTGCAATAATTTGGAAAAGTGGTAGTCCTGATCGAAATATTTATTATTTGTGTGACCGGTCTCAAAATAGAACCACACCCATCCCTAATGAACATAGATGATATCTCATCAAACTCTGGTGACTTACTTAACTTTAAATCATTAATTACGTTTTTAACTCCATCCTCAGTGAGCCTTGAGAATTCAAAATCCTTCTAAATGCTCTGTTAGCCATAAGAATTTAGGGTTATTTCGCTGTTATAAATATTTAATGCTTTTTGCAAGAAGATTTAAAAGATTGGTTGAAAGACTTCCAAAAAAGTTTTTAAAAGCCTTAGCAATTTGAAGATTATCAAAAACAAACTTGTTACCTTGTTTTAAATAAAAATTGGATTGTGAATATGGGTTTTTTATTTTGTAATTCCAAAGATTTTTAGGTTTATCTATATTTTCATTAAGTTTATTCATAAAAAAATCTCTTTTTATCTATTAATAGTTCCAAGAGCATCATTTTTAGCTCTGCTAAATAGTTCGTTGTCTGCATCTGTTTTAATAACATATCTAGTAATTTCAAAGCTTGACATTCTGTTCGAGCTGTCCATGAAAAAATATTTGAAGCTCTTGTTAGTTTCATTGAAAATTAATCAGTGAAAACGAACTATCATTATTAGCTGAGTTAAATGATCCATATCAAGCACTTGTGCACAAATTAGGAGGTGTTGATTACAAAGACTTTGTAACGTTTTCTCAAAAACTCGAATCAAAGACTTTAAAAACTTTTCCCAGTCGAATCAAAATCGAAAAGGAAAAATGAAAAGAGGTAGCATCGTTTATAGCCGACTGCTACCAACATAAGAAGATTTCAGGTATGATCGCAACGGCGTAGCAATTCACAAAATTCAAGTCCGGGAATTTCGACTTTCCTTGAGGAAAAAGGTACTAGATGCAGAAAAGAGTACACTTCCAAAAAACTAACTGTTTAAAATATCTTTGGCGGAGAAGTTGATGTTCTGAATACAGTTACATTGTTTTTCATTACTTAATAACTGGATCAAATTTTAGACGATGGAATCAAACAATTAAAGTAAAGAGATTCGATAAATCCTTTCGATGTAAGCGCTGAATCCGAACATCTTTATAACACCTCTACTTGTAAATCCGCCACTGAAAAGACCAAAAATTATCTATCAAACCTTACCCACACTGGTGAAAAAAAAGATAAATTTATCACAGAGTGTGCAAAAGATCCGTCCACATTCGAAAAAAGTATTTCAAGACAAAAGATGCAAACATAGCGATAAAGTTAGGGAAAAGAAAAATTTAAACAATAGAAGGTAAATTGGTAGAAGCCAGTTTGATACGCGATTTATTTGGAACCATATTGTACCTTCCATTGCAATGTAAAATTGGCAAGTGTGAAGTTCTAAAATACCATGTCATGTAGATGTACATGTACATAAATCACCTAAATCGGCATTGATGAAGTACATAGAAAAAAATGCCAAAACAACGCTACCACCATTAGGAAATATGCTGACTATAGATGCACCATTTCATCTAAGCTTCCTTTTTAATTTGCCAAAAACATTCGTTGTAGTGGCTAAATACATTTTAAAGCGAATTATGACATCACAAGGAAACAAAATTTTCTTTCTTGCAAATAAATGGCTATCGCCATCAATCAAAGATTGTGAACTTGGTGTAAGAGGTTCGGCTAATATTTCATTTGAAATCACAGGACCAAACAAAAAAGACCTTCCAACTGTCTTGTAGCCTTAAGAAACACAACGTTCAAAAAGAATTATTTATTGTTTATTTGCAATTAACGAAAAACTTTTTACAGTTTTGCAACTAATGACAATGGAAAAGTTAACCAAACAGAAACATCAGAGGTCATGTGAACATCTACTCTTATCACGAAAAGGCTGATTTCATTACCTGAAACATACTGCACCTGCAAGTAACTTTGCCATTCGGACATGCGATACTGATTGTTTTATATGGCACTTGTATGCAAGGTGAACCCTCCGAAATTGCAAAATTTTTGGCTAGAAGTTGGATTGCAATCAAAAAACACCCCGCGCTATATTAGTATAAAACAAGTATACGAACATCTAGGTTCATCTCTGCGCAAATCCTTGCCTGCATATCATAAATTTACGGTTGTGATTATATTGCTTCGTTTAACAAGAAAGGCAAAGTAACACCGTTTAAATAGCTGGAGAAAAACAAAAAGTTTCAAAAGCCCTTTTACAGGTTAAGTTGAAATGAAAAATTAAAACCGGCTGCGTTTATAAAAACTAAAACGTTTGTTTGTTTAATGTATAGCAGAAAAAACGTTCATTCTGTCAATGTTGAACGGTTTGATGTCTTCTTAGAAAATTAAAAGATTAAGAACCGAGAATGATTTACTGTCGAACATAAAAAAGATTGATGCAGGTAGCTTACCACCATGCTTAAAAGTTCTCATACAAAAGTCAAAACGAACAATCTTTGTATCAAATATGTGGCATAATGAAACAACCGATATTTATCCGCATTCTGTAGAAATTAGTTAGCTATAATATTTTTTTTTAATATAGCAGCAAAATTTACGACTAGAAACTATAGGTGAAATCTTTTTTCCGCACGGTTATTTGGAATTACGTGATAAGAATTTAAAGATATTTTAAGGATATCTGACTCAATAATTTCCTGATAGAAAATAATCAGCTACGGTATCTTTATGAACTTTACAACAAGTTTTTAAACTTCAGCCAAATCTTTTGTCTGGGAAATATGGGGTGAAATCTTGTTTCGTGGGACTTTTTGTGATTATAGGATTTGATGAAATTTTAACACGTCTAACTCAATGTTGTCCCTATGGAAAGTGGTCGGCTATAATATTTTTGGAAGTATATCACTTAAGGCAACTTCTGGCAAATTTTTATGTCTGGTAACTATGGGGTTGAATCTTGTTCCGTTTGCCGACTATGAGGTGGGTCTGACTTTATATTACGCCCCATGTTTTTTGGTTAGATTCAAATTTACTATTCTATTTGTGAGCTTAGTTTCAGGTCTGGAAAAACTTGGGTGAAGTTTTTGTCCCGAAATGGGTCACATCTAGAATCATGGCCATACTGTATTTGACTATCAATTTAAATTTTATAACAAGTTCACATCTTAAGTATATTGTAAAAATGACTTTTTTTTTTTTTTTTTTTTTTTACCAAAATTGCAAAAATGAATCTAATATATGTCTATTAATCAAAATATAAAGCTAAAATTGAATATACGAAGGACGGTGTATCCATATTTTTAACTGCTTGTGTTTTTTTTTTTTTAATTGATATGGTGTCCTAAGGGCGTATAAAGTCTCATAAAATTTTGACCAGGATAGTCAGAAAAATCAATTTTAGCCTACATTGAACATTAAAGGGTTTCCGTTTAAAACTGCAAATAATGTTTTAAAGAAAATATTTTCATTTATCATTTTGTTCCTAGAAAAATAGAAAATTAATTTCTTTTCTTTAATCTTCAATGTTTTAGATTCAATGGTTTCCATGGTTTTTTCAATCAAGATTCAAGTACAAATTTGATCGAAGCACTTGATTTTTGTTTGATGAAAAGTAAGAAAACAGGGCGGTTATAAGTTTTCATAGTCTAACAAAGACCTTAGAAATGTCCTAGTACCGTAAAATGGTATTTAAGACAATAATGGCCATATTATATGAAAATTTCTGTCAACTTTATCACAAATTCACATTTCACTCATGCTGTAAAAGTCATTTTCTTGACCAAAATCGCAAAAATAATAACAAATTCAAATGAATACGGACTTGTCACTTTCAACCCTTAGATCCAGCAGAGAGTCTATATGGTACTTTTTTCAATTAATACGTCCTAATAGCGTATAAGTCTGATGATATTTTGATCATTAATACAATGTGCCAACTTTTTCCACGATTTAATCTGCTGACCGTCGTTTCATATTACGCATATATCTCACAGTTTAAATAGTCAAACCTTTTACGAAAAACGGTGTGAAAACACCCGTCGGGAGCTCTTTTTACCAGATACAGCTTGTAGAAAAACTTCAACAAAATTAGATGTGATAGTTTCGGTTCTAGGACTAATTTTTAACATTGCATTCAATATTTATTAGTTGAAAGGTACGCTGAAATGATTATTCCTAATGTTCTATCTCTCTCATAAAAAAAAAATCGACCTGACCAAATCAACCTCTCAATTCTACTTGAATGCTCTTAACTTTTTTGATAGTTTGAGATTATTTATGCTCATATAATATTTCTAAGATATAGACTTATTTTGAGCAGGTTTTAAGTACGCGGGAGAGTCTTTTAAATTTATTTATTAATCGCTAGTAGCGTAAGAAAATACAAATGAGCGGAATTTGATAAAGTTTTTTTCTTTTTTTTTTTAATTTTTTATAGAAACATCTAAATTTTGTTATTTGACAAGATTATTTTTGAGGATCATTTTCACGTGACTAGTTCCAGTACCTGTAAGGTGATAACTCAACACTTTAATACATTTTAATGCATTTTTATCCTTAAAACAAACATTTCTTCAAATAAAGTTTAAATAGCGGACATTGAGACGTCATCGGGTTATATGATAGTCTACATGTAATTCGATCAACAGCATCATGCTACACTTATGTTTTGGGCTTTTAAGATTCGGTAATAAAAATAAAGGTCAACAAACAGGAAAATTAATACAGATATTAAAAATATTTTAAATATGATAATTTATTAATCAAACCATAATGCCATATACTTTGTACAGTAAATAATTTTTGAAAAAAGCTGATATTTAAAAATGTCTAACACAGTTACTTTTAACAGCCCTATCAAAGGCGTAATTAAATCCATATTTTTCACCCTCTTCCCACCCCTATGCACGCATGTACAAAGTACATATGCATTAACAACATCCCTTTGCATATACTATGCTAAAACTTGTCAAATAAAATAATAAAAGTACCAAATAAATGGAGCTAACATTATATAATGTAGCTTAAATTTCAAGGTGATATTTTTTCTGTTTATTCATACCATAACACTTACTGTAATTTAGGACGTTTTTGAACAAATGCTTCACTCAGTGCTAGAAGTAATTTCGATTAACGCATAATATAATACTAATGTATAGAGTTTGTAATAAATTTACATTTCACTTTCAATTTATTTTAATAATATAGACCTTTTAAAAAAACTTTGCTTAGAAAACAAAGAATCGAAAGCTCAAATTAGAGAAATGAAAAAAGAAATTTCTACGTTATTTCTCATCAGTTTTCTGTAACAGTCGTAATAGTAATTTTAAGATAAGCTCAATTTTTTATTTTTTTATAATCTGCATAATTATGCAGAAAAGCGATATGATTTCATAACATGTATATTCGTTTAATGTTTTAATTTTTTTGAGAAATTTTATTTATCTACATGACAAAGAATAACAAAATAATACTAAAAATTTATTCGGGAAAAACTACCTTATATTTATCAATGCTAGGTGAGTTTTCCATTGGAACGGTACGGTTGTCTTTGATGGACATGATGCATCAACAAGTGTCCGCAGTAGAAAGTCACGTCTCAGTGAAAATCTGGCATGACTTGTTCAGCGAAATTTCCTATCTGTATCTTCAATTGATACAAATAGTGCATCTCAAAGAAGTATTACTCATTAGGTAGTATTTCCACGAAAACTTACATTTTCCTATTTCAAAAGCGTTATTTTTTACGTTTATAATAAATAACAGGCAGCAACAACTTGGAATTAAAATTCAATTCAAATGTCGTCAATTTTTTTTTCACCATTTTGAATGTTTGAACTTCTTATATACTCTAAACTTTTATATCAGAAGCCTGCTGTCTTGAAATTGAAAAAACGATGTTTTTTTTTTTTTTGGGTGGACACAAATCAGTATTATTGGTCAAAAAACTGTGTTATATAGTGTTGATACATGCTTTTCGCAGTGTGTGTAGGCCTTAAAATAATTTTATGGAAAAATATGTGAGTGGAATTAAATAAGGGGAAATTTCTGGGACGCAATGTTCCGGGGAAAGTTAACCATGTGGAAATTTGACCGGGGTTAATTTTCCTGTTAGGAGATAAAACAGTTAAAAGTATAGCTTGAAGTAGTTTTACATTCAATATTACAAGTGCAAGGTGGGTTTATAATATCAAGAGAATATTCAAAGCAGATATGAAGTGGCATAAAACGACATGCACTTATATTAGAAGTTTGGTAACTTAAAGATCCAGTATATTAAAAATAGGATAAAGATCTTAGTAAATTCTAATACTGGTGTTTTAAATACTGAAATTTATGCCGAATTGGGCTTAAATATAAAAGGAAAAAAAGAGAATTCATATATCAATTTCAATTTGAGTGATTTTCATAGAATAACTTTGTATGCTGTTTATTACGAGATATGACTTTAAAAGGCAGTAAGTACCTAAGCCGATTACAAAGGTTTTTAAGTTTCCTGGTATATTTTTTTCACAAGATGAATGCACCTTTAAACTAAATTGTCATAAATTACAACACAATAATCCTTATAAAAGATGAATAGATAGTAAGTAATGTTTTTTGTGGAATGTAGTATATATTATATATTATGATATCTCTGATATCCTTCATTGCTTAAGGTTTTTGGAAATCCAAATGAGGCTTAAAATTTTTCAAAGAGGATCAGTCCAAGATGTATTTTCCTTAACAATTAAAAATTATATAGAGATGTTCAACTGGATTTCTCTTATGAGAAATCTGTGGCTTGTTTATCCATGGATGTATATAACTCTATATCGCATTTATATTTTTTTAATCTACCTGAGGATTTAAAAACCATCAGAGACTTGCGAGAAAGTATTGGGATAATCACCAAATAATTTGCAAACAGTGTGATTGTTTTTGGAACAAACTTTTATATAGATCAAATAATAATTGTCCATGAACAAAACTTTACGGAACCCAAACGATCATCTTTAACAAAGATAAAGTTTTGCCAATTAAAATCACCTACTGTAGACGATGAGGATATAACATTGCGAAAAATTCTAAATTTTCCATTCCATTATGACGAAATAAATTTTATACATGATGACTTTATTCATGATAAACATTAACAAACGCCTTTCAAATATCAAGAAACACACCACTAGTTTTAAATGAGGAACCATCAAATAGCATACGAATTTCATGACCTGATTCGTTTTTTTGAGTTAATCGATTTAGAATATTGAGATTAAAGTTGGAGTAATTCCATTTACGCAATAATGGATCCTCTGTATTGAAAGGTAGTTATGCCATGGGTTCAAGTCCTCTTTTGTCTTATTATAGATATCACAATCTGAGAAATCAATATTCCATAAGCAATCGTACGCTCTAAATTATAGATCTGGCAAAATTGCATCTACACAGAGTAATAATACATCGATTTGAAAAACATTTTACCTATTAAGCTTTATTTTTCATGAAATATATGATAAACGCATTACGAAACATTATTGAACAGTTTTGCGGCACTTTAGCTTTGCTAAAGTTTTTTTCACAAAGGTGACAGCGATAAATTTATCAAAAATATAAATTATTGATTTTATATTTAAAAAACGAAGTTTTCCTACAGGTGAAACTTGTTTTAAAGGCACTTTAATTTCCTTAAGGCATATGCGTTTAGCGTTGGTTTGCCATTAATATTTTTAAGAAGTTTACTATGTTTTGAACAATAATTTTCCCACTTAAGCAGGTGTCTTCTTGAATGCCTGTTACACATTTTAGACAGTCTAGAGACATAAAAGACTTCAGTAAAACTTCCAAATAGTAATTATCTTAAGAGGCAGGTTTTAGACCCGCACACCAGAACATTTCATGGCTGCCAAACTGGATATACTGTTATAAACTACTTCTGCTTTTTTAAATCTTTCATGAAAAATAAAACAGGGGTAAAGGTTATTGTTATGTTATAAAAAGCAGAAAAAAAATTTTATCTTTTAGAGAATTTATTTTTAAATAAGGTGATTTTTTCCCGTAGGCATTATTCCTAGGGGACATTTTTGGGGGAGTTTTTTCCATTGGGCTTATCACTTAGGGGCTTTTTCCGGTGGAAATTTCTTCTAGGGGTATTTTTACGCGACTTTTTTCTCTGAGGAATTTTCCCTGCCACCCTATAAAACAACTCTAATGGTCTGAAAAGTGTTACGCTCAAATATGCATAATATTTTCTATACAAAAAGTTCTGGGTATCGATTCACCAATAAAAAAGCCGAATTGTACTTAATGACTTAGGCTTACCTGCTATAGTTCTCTGAAATATTTAACTTGTGATATCTGATTACCAAATATGAAGTAATTTGAACACAACAAAGTATTTATTTCGACAAGCTATAAAGTATTGAGACCAGATTCTGTACAAATTTTTACTAAGAAATGAAGTGAAGACTGTAACTCGTATAAAAAAACTAATTTCAGAAATACCGTTATCGTTATATTATTACATATTGCAGATAAAAAAGTTGCTAAATTCTCATAAGCTCACATTTTGATCAAGTAAATCATAGTAAACACTCCGATAATGATGGTACTGATTCTTGTAATATGACTGGGTGTTGCGCTGTTACAAAAGTTTTTGTCGCAGCAGCTCGCCTAAAAAAAAATTTAATAATGTTTTATGCCTATTACCATTGCTTAGTTTATTCTAAAACGTTAAGAAATGTGAATGGCGTAGGGTGTCTAAAAAGGGAGTTTAATTTGAGTTTGCCACAACTAAATAATATTTTTTAAAGTGCTTTAAAAATTCTCGTCATGCTATAAACCTCATTTGTTGGTTCTTTCGTTTGAAAACACACTCAAGGTAATTCAGTGACTTCTAAAGTTGGATTAATGTTTCCTCTTTCATGGAGTTGGTTCCAACATGAAATTTTCTGTTAAATTTCTGTGCGTGTAGAAGAGTTTAGGTTCTCTATTTTTAAACTCCATCCAAATTTTGTTTTACAATTTTTTAGTGCTAAACATGTTTTTCTTTAATCTAAGTTTGTAATTAATATATAACTAAATGTAGCGTTAATTATTTTTTTAAATTGCCGAAACTCACGCTGCACGCTAGAAAGTGAAATCCTGTTTTAGAAGAATGATTGAAGAATAGAACAACTATATAACTTCAAATTTTTGGCTTCCAAACATAAAAAAAAATCAATGCTGTATATCAATACCAAGCAAACTTTTAAGTTATAGGCTACCAAAAGTATTTGTGTAAAAAGTCTTGTTGTATAAATCATAATTTCTATAACTTTAATGTAAATACTACTTTAATTATAGAAAAATAAATGAAGTAGAATAGCTGTTTATGCAGCAAACAAGATTTTAAAAATAAAAATTCTTGTATTTACTTTTCTTTCTTATTTTTTATTGCTGAAAGTATATTTATGTTTACCGCTGTTAGACATTTTAGCTTAAAAAAATAATCCCTCGATTTATAACCTAACCTACATTTTCATGACTAAGTATTTGTATGCTTACACCATATAAGTTTACATATTGTTTATTATTGTTGGTTTATTCTTAGGCTATGTTATACTACGTCAGTTTCCTTATACAATTGTCTTGCAATTGCTTCTCAAGTAAAACACTAACCTGGACCTTTTGAGTACGCCTACCTTTAATATATTGGCCAGACTAAGGAAGCCGATGAAGTTATATAAGCGCAGGCCTTATATCAGAGGGTTTACAGTAAGATTACTAAAGTTATTACCGAGCAACTTATACCACTACCACTCTTCTCTATTTCTTTGCAAGGTAGGTCACATTTGAAACCACCAATCTCAGCACTGCAGTTTTTTGAAATTGTAGTCATATCCTGATCAAGGACTTTCATCTTCATAGTCATTGTTATGCATACGTTTGCAAATTGAGGGCATGTTATTTTTCTTTCTTTAACAACCACTTTACCCCCAACTTCTGAGGATTCAAAGCATTGTAATTCCGCCCGACCTATAAAAAAAGAATTTTTTACAGCTAAATTTGAATTTAGCTTTTGCAAGCTTCGTTATAATATGTTGAGTTTTCTACGTAGACGTTTATTCAAAATAGTTGAATAAAGTTATAAAGTGAAAGGTAATATGAGAATATAAAATAATCATTATTTTAAATTTTTTCTGCTGGAAAATATTTTGTTAAAAATATTTTTATAAATTTATGTTACATAACTTAAGAATGATGATTTTCAATTGGTTCTTTAATTAAAACTTGTTGGCTGGAAGGCAAAAATGACTAAATTTTGTTTTGTGAATTCTAATTTCATTTCCTTAAGGTAGGTTGTTATGAAAAGAACTAATTAAGTAAAGATTTTTCGGAAAATTTTCATCTAACAATAACCTTGGTTTGTATAAAGTACCCATTACACTTGCTTTTTATTATTGCATGAGAAGTCAAATAAATGTTAAATAAAGAAATTAAAAACTATCCAAAGCTACTTTTAACATTACCTTTACCACGTTTCAATTCGGACAGGGCCTTGTCAAATCCTTCGAAATCTAGTTTTTACATTTTATAATTCTTTTTGTAATGGATTTCAGACTTTATATCATAAAATTGCTGTGCAAAAACGTAAAAGGAATTCGTTCAAGTACACTTTTAGGAAATTGCCAGCTTAGATACTAGATAATAAATCTTACTATTCACCTGTTTGAAAATTAGGGCAAAATAACAAGGAAGAGAAAAACAACAGGAAGAAGAGCAAAACATCATAATGTGAAATGTCAATTAATTTCTAATGATAATTTTTACGTCATTTTTCTGCAGGTACCCATAAAAAGCAAAAAAATGACGCGTCATCTTTCATTTATTAAGACTATTTTGAAGAAATTTCCATGTAAGGGTACACTGATATGTAATTGAATTTTACCTGTAGATAACTGGATAGTTTTGACGTATTCTCAAGTCGTTGTTCTAGCGAAGCTCATACGTGTCAGGGGTGCACCGGATATGTTCATGTTTATGTGATGTGACTACTGAAGATGGTGAAGAAGGTTTTAGGTCAAATTTTATGTGCGTTTTATGAACTAAAACAAAACTTCAGCGGAAAGAAAGAGAGGGAGCATATGTTGGACTTACTAACCAATCAAAAAAAAAAATTAAATTGATGCCTGATAAATTACAACCACCTAAAGCAGTTGAAAGTTCATTCACTGTTGATAAAAGCGCTCGATATTGATTGCTAAAAAAGCGACCCCAAAAACATCATGGCCGTGCATTATTACCTAATGGATGTAGATGAAAAGCACTTTTTTGTAACCAGCCATGGAATGTTATGTCTGTTGTATACTAGGTCACAGTTTAAGTGTTGAATGCAGCAATTCAATGATATTGACGATGCTGCACAAAGGTAGGAGTCACTTATGTCAATTGCATCAGCTCAATTACTTTAAACTTTTTGCTGTGACAGTTCTATGTTAGGATGGATCTTATTTATGTTTGTTATGTTATGGTGGATCATACTTAAAAGAAAATCTTGTGGCACAATTATCTAGTTATTCATTTTCCTGAAGTTCAGTAGAAAGATATAAAAAATATTATTTAATATTTTTTATTTTACTTAGTTATTTTGCAAAATAACTGAACGAACATTTCAGTTTTTTTTATATCAACTAATAGCACCAAGTTATTTTACATAAAACAGACATACCAAATAATTTTTGATTATTTTGCATAACATAGGATCAAATGTATTTATCATAGTTAGTTAAAAACCCAGCTAAATCTTTTCTCTCTGGAACATATACCTAACGCTTTTAAGTGCTGCACTATTTTTTTTTCACAAAATATTGCTGAACCCAAGGCGCATTAACATTGTGAGATATCTCCAGTGAAGACTTAAGTTCTAAAACTCTCTTTTCAAGGGGTTGAACTCTATTCAAAACTTTGTCAAACATGACCTTGCAGGTCACAGGATCTGTTACGGTAGCTCACAGATTCATCAGTGACTGGCAGTACTGGTGGCGGTGACTTTTTTTAAAAATGGTTGAGGTGGTAGTGCTTGAGCAATTTTCTTTTGCTTTTGGTTGATCTATTTTTTGCTGTTATTAGGAATGATGATTGATAAGATGATGTTATATACTTTCGGAGCAAGATTCTGGTCGCCATCTTTCTAGCTTGCCAATTGCCGAGAATAAACATACATTGTTACCTTATAATCGAAGAGGTTAACAAACATAGCTGACCAAGTTAAAAACAAATATCCCTCAATGACATATCATTATTATGCATGCTGCACACGGCCAAAAACAAAAAATTACATGCTTTAATGGTCTACAGTACCAGTAGCTATATTGACCCACATTTTCAGAGATTTTTAAATAGTATAGTATATAATATTCAGAAGAAAATAACAACCCTTTAGAGGCTATCGAGATACACTAGTTTCATTATTACTTAGGGGAGACATCCATACTCAAATTGCCACGTTTAGCGTCGATTCGAAGTTATGGTGGGTGTGGGTTTAACATATTACGTTAAGCATGTGTTAAAATGATGCAATTCTTAAGAATACTTCAAAACTATAAAATAATGCTTAATGCGCCTTGATAAATTTGTTAAAAGTTCAGGTAATATTTTTTTCGTTCTGAAATGATAACTAAGGAAATTTCTTAGTTCTGTTATATTACTTATATATAAATATTCACTTTTAAATATATTATTTTCATTTTACACGGATGCAACGCCAGTGAAGAACCGAGTTTACAATAGGTGCCTCTACTACACCACTACTCCAAAAAACATACTATTTATGTTACAAGGAAAAATATCATTCTATGAGTTACGCAAAAGATTTATACAAGTAAGAGTTGGCAAGTTCGAAAGTATTAAAAACCTTACCTTTTTCTTATAATAAATACCAAAAATTTTTGTTGATTGTTCTTCTTTCGAATAATTTATAATATTATTGTCTTTGAAATGAGTTAAAACCTGTTTTTTAAATATCCAGCCTTCATTATACACAATATAGGGCAAAAAATATAATACCCACGATAGGGAGACCTTGTTTGATGGTGTTTACCTATCTCCATTAAATTATTCTCTCTTGTTCAGATAATGTTAATAAAGAAATTGGAATGCGAGAAAAAACAAGAAAAATAGGCATGCCCGAATTCCGGACGAAAAATCGAGTAAGCAAATATATATATATATATATATATATATATATAAAT
>JAUZNK010062404.1:0-14772 GCA_035046665.1 Euphysa ruthae
TCGAAATATAAAATGGTGAGTAAATACAGAGTTTAAATCTAAACTATTGTCTCTACAAATTAAATCACGCATTCATTGAGGCTGAACATTTTGTTTTTTATTAACATTTATAAGTATCTATACAATAAAATCGTTCTTTTCTTTTCTCGTTGGATTGAACTAACTCGGCTCATGTAGCTAGATGAGAATCAGCGTTTTAAGTAATAGATAATTAATCTATCTTTCTTTTTTTCCCAGTAAAAAATCCTGATGATCGCAGAAAATAAGTATCAACTGAGATTAACGGTTTTTTTCATCGACATACGTTACTAAAGATATTACATGACTTCATGGAGCCGTT
This sequence comes from Euphysa ruthae, assembly GCA_035046665.1. Taxonomy (NCBI): domain Eukaryota; kingdom Metazoa; phylum Cnidaria; class Hydrozoa; order Anthoathecata; family Corymorphidae; genus Euphysa; species Euphysa ruthae. The sequence goes on from JAUZNK010062404.1 coordinate 341, forward strand.
AATTGTTTTAATAATGTGTTGCGCTAACACTTTTTTGATGACAAATATGTTAGCAGTATCGATATGATCTATTAAACCAATTTATAAGGGTTATGAAACTTGAGATTTTACAATATACTTTAAAGATTCATAAAGATTAACTGGAAAAGGTCACGGGGTTTCTAAATAGCTGTATTTCATGTTTGAAAATCTTCGAATTTAAGTCTTGGAGTGCAAGATGGGCTAAATAATTTGTGCCACCCGAATATTGAAAACACGTTTTTCTGGAGCGATCAGTTCATTTTTTTTACCGACATAGCTACATTGGACTTTTTAATCCGTTTTGTATATGTTAGAATAAAATAATTGAATTAAATATCTTTATCTTCCTGTATAAGGCTTAAATAAATTGGTAAGTCGTTTTTGACTAAACCAAAAACTAAACCGCGCTCTTTTAAATTTAATTAGGGAAATAAAACTAAGGATTTTCTTAACATATTTTTTTTCTTTTTATAGGGCCATTAATTTTTCGTTTCATTTGATCGTTTGTGAAGTGATTTATAAGGCAGAAAAAAGACTTTAAAAAAATCTAACATCTTAACGTTTTTTTTTTTTTTATTATTATTTTTATATTGTTACAAAATTTTTATAAATATTGTTAAAATATAAATACAAAGTATTTGGCAAATTATTATAAATTCTTAGAGGTCACCTGACTGTTACCGACAATAAGATGTCATTACTCGGTTGAAAACTTTCCGTTGCGTCCTAATTAGACGTGTTTTTTGGAAATTTAAAAGCTGCTGTCTGAATCCAAATAGTTCTAAACAAAAAGATTATGAATAGACTTGTGATTCATTCGTTTTAGAAAATTGATTTTCGTAGTTGAAGAGAGCAACACGCCGCGTTTCCTTTTACAGACCCTGTTATTGTTAACATTGTATTACGTTGCATGGGTTTAATGTTTCGGCAAAGATTCTTGTTTTCAAGCTGATGGTAATTCACACCTTCATCATCAAAATGTGGCCTAATAAATGACGTAATTTATATTCGTAACTATCGAAGAAAATAGCTTTAAGATTCTTTTGATATTCATCAAAAATATTCAGCAGTTTTGGTAGATCTGCTAGAAATTAAATTTAGCGTCTGCCAAACTGGAAAAGGTAAACTACAGTTTGCAACTATTAGGTCTTCGTATTGTATCCAGGGAGAAATTTTTCTTTAATTTTACGCCTAAATCGGTTTTAGTTTCTTATTTCTTTAATTTCATTAGGAAGATAGTTTGTACCAGAACTATTTGATCTTCTAAAGAATGCGATTTTAAATGAATTTTACACAAAGGCATTCTTCAATTTTTAGAAACTTTAAAAACTTCAGACGTATAATTCAAATTGAAGTTATTGCAAAAATCAAATGCATGTGTGGCAACGAGTTGACTCATCCAGAATAAACAGGCAACTAATGTATTGCGCTACACTGTTCAGTAATTATGTGGGCGTGGTTATCAAAACTTAAGAAAAATCTTATGTACTTGTTTTGGGCGCTTTTTAAACTATCATTAAGCGATTTGTTAAGGCCTAAATTTCAAAGAGAATGTTTTAAAGCAGTGCCTGAATTTTACAGTTCTACAGTATAGTACTATTGGCTGTTGTAAATGTTAATTATGTTAACAAAGAATTTGCCATATTAGCCATAACTTGTCAGGTATTGGAGATGCAAGTCACCAAGTGAAAGCAATTATTACTAGTCGCAATTTAGGAAATGTCATTAAAAATCACAAACTGAATCTCTCTCCAGACAAAAAGTTGGCAAGTTTGAGCAATTTTACCCTAATATATTTTTTGGAGATGAAAAGTTCCCCCAAAGACATACGTAATGAAACCATGCCAAAAGATTGATTGATATAAAAGAATGTAGTGACTGTCAATCAAGAGCCAGTCGGACCATTAAAAACGTATTTTGAACCAGCCCATAAAATTATCGAAACTAAAAAAGTTCTGATATTACGTAATTTTCATTTGTATAGAAGATCATTTGAGCATTATAATGAACACTTTTTATCCTCATACATTGAATAAGAATCTGGAAAAGAGGTAAGAGAAAATGAATGTAAAAATGAAAATGTTGCAAATCAGGAATTATTGCCAATAAAAAATGTTACTTTCGATAATTTTTCTCACGATGGAAACCAATTCAGAGATTAATTTAATTTGCATATAAAGAATGTTATCCCTAAGCAAATAGATATAGTAAATAACACTGTTAAAAGGTTTGAAGACATAATATCTTTTAAAACAAATTTTGGTTAATCTATTGTCGCTCAATTGAAGATCTTCAAGAGTAAGAATCGGACTTCTAAAACATAATTTATTGGGAATTTCGTCTTCTTTAATGGCCTCCAAAACAACTCTCTCAAATTTCTCTGATCCATTTTTGTTAGTTGTTCCTTTGCGTGTACTGCTCTTGTTGCCATCATCATTTTTTCTTTGCTGTTATCGCGTTCTCTGTTGGTGAGTCTGAAAAAAAGGAATGATTTTGAATCAATGAAATTGTCTTTTCAACATATTTAATTATTGTTGGATTAATGTATAGTATTTATAAAGAATCGCTAATTATTAGCAAACTCATCACATCTCCCCTTCTTGAAAGTTCCTTTATTTGCTATTGATTTCATTCTTTGAATCTTTGGGGGTGTCTTCACGAGGCATCCATATTATGTACGTCTATAATTTATTTGTGGTTGCCCTGCAGTTTCTTTTGGGTATGTTTTCCAATATAGATCTCCTTTCTACATGTTTTAGCTTCTTGCTTTGTACTTTTCTCAGTATCTCGAGAGTTTTCCTCTTCTTCCTCTTCTGTTTTTACATGGTAACTTCAAGTACCTTTGTTATCGTAATCGGTTTCCATTGCTTTTCTTTTTTTAAATAAACTCTTGCTTTATCGTCTATGTTTAGATTGTCCAATGGCTTTGTGTTGCGATCATAATATTTCTTCTGATTGTATTGTATTTCATTTCTTCGTTCTTTGAAAATTTTCGAATTGACTGGATTTATATTCAATGATTGTAGACTTACGGGTATAATTGATCTGAAGCATCACATGTTGTGCAGGTGACTTGAATCCATCGATAGTTGTTTTTCTTATTTCAAGCATTGACAGATATGGATTTTTCGCTTCCTTAGCTTTGGTCAGCATATTTTTTATCGATTGGATGTGTCTTTCTGCCATCTAATTTGAATGTTAGTAGTTTGGACTAGATATTATGTGCTGGAGTTTCCCGTTTCTAGTGAATTTCTTGAACTGTTTTGGTGTGAACTATGACTATTGCCACTTCAAAGTATTTCTGGAATGCCCGTTCTTGTAAAGTTCTTGTTCTAGCTTTTTTATTACTGTTTCTGTTCATCTTGTGTTGTACTAATTCTCTATTTCCCAGTATCGGTTATAGTAGTCAACTATGATAATGACGTCTTGTCCTTTCCAATGAAATAAGTCTGTGTCCACTACTTAAAATGGATGAGCTAGTATCTCGCTTGGAATCATTGGTTCTTTGCTCAGTTTCCTTTGGTTATGCTGATGCTTGTCACACGTTTTTACCATATCTTCGACTTTCCTGTTGGTGTTCGGCCAGAATACCGTTCCTCATGCTCGTAATTTTGTTTTTTAATACCTTGATGAGCTTTTTGCATAGAGAGTGGGATTATAATTATCTGTCCTTTGTACAGAATACAATTAATCAGGGATATCTTTTCTCCGAATGACCAGTGTTTCTTCACATCTTCATTTCACATCTTCATTTATATTATGATTGCCATTTATCGTATAGTTTGCTTTTCCTGTTAGGATTGATTTTTTCTGTTCTCTCGTTTTACTTCCTGGAGTTTATTCTCTTTGATTGAACTATTGCTGTATACCATATGAATAGGTGGTTTCATATCTTCGTCTGGAATATCCCCGTCAACATCTTATGTGTGCTCTTGATAGGGTGTCTGCTAGTAGCATACATATTCCTGCTTTGTATATCAGATTAATGTCATATTTTTGAAGTCTCAGCAATATCCTTTGTAGTTTCGGTGATGTGCTTGCTAACTACTTCTGCATTATGTTTTCTAATGGTTTGTTACCTTTCTGCACAGCTATTTTTTCCCATATACGTATTGGTTAAATCTTTCACAGCCAAGCTGTGCCACCATTAACTCTTTCTCTATAACTGCATACCTTAGAGATGTTGCTGACATTGCCCTTGAAGCATATACTACTGGTTGATCCTCTTGTATCAATGTTCCCAGTCCTGTTTTGCATGCATCCACTTGAATTGTATCTTCTTTGTTTACATTTCAGTATTTTAAGCACTTCTCTGAAACAAGAGTCTTCTTCGTTGACAATAAAAAAAGTTTTAAAAGAAAAAATTCAAACTATATTAGCTGTAGATAAAGTTGGTGTGCGTATTTATGAACCTGAAACAATCACTCGTGCATTTACATGTTATTGTACTTCAAGATCACTTTACAGACAGATTAAAAGAACATCACCAATCACTAAAAGAGCTCAATAATATAACTTCAAAAGTTCGTAACTTTAATGATATAGATTTTATTTTATTTTCTATGCTTGAAGTTCAACAAAAAAACTGTATAGTTCTTGTCGATGTGGTATATCTTAAGCCAGTTTTGTCATGCCATGGTGGAAACTTGTTTGGAGCATCTCAAAAAAATCTACGGTCTTTTGAGACTATTGCGCTAGGTACTATGATGAAAAGTTTGTTTGGTGGATCTAAATTGCAAAATGATACCTGTCAACAAACTAGATGCAGTATTTTTATTTGAGCATGTTATTTATGTCAATGATACAATTAAGTTAACAAATGGAAAAGTAGTATTAATTATTTGCGACAATAACGGAAAAAAAAATATTTAAAACAGCTCCAGAAAAACCATGAGTTTCAGAAGAAGGTGTGTCCTTGCTATTTTATTGTGAACATATACCGAAAACATACGCAACAATTGGTTAACCGAGAAGCGAAAATAACTAGAATATTTGAACAACATTTAAAAATTCTTAATTAAATGCTTTATTCTTGAAAAAATTTATGAATTAGAAAAAGAATCTTTCAGTAAGCTTTATCAATTTATCCGAAACCTGTTGAAAGACAAAACGTTTCTCATTGTCTTTAAGTTTTTTGTGAACGCACAATTTCAGCTCTAAAAACCCATTTTTTATTGAATCAAAAAGAAGCCACTGAAACCATGACTTCCATTGAAAAAGTTGTTGTAAGAGATGAGAATGATGGACATTTGAAATTTCTAGCAGATTTTACAAATATGGCAGGGTCAAAGATTCAAATCTTTTACAAAACACACAAGTAATGTAATTAAACGCACAAGCAAAGGTTTTATTGATTTATGCAAACAATTTCTTAAAACTACCGATTACGTTTGGTGAATTTACGGCTGATTACCTCGAAAATATATTTGGGAAATTGAGACAGGGCGCTGGTGGAGCTTATTTTATTACAGTTCAAAATGTTGTTGAATAATCAAACATTGAAAAGTCAAAGCTCTTACTTAAACTCGATCATGATGTTTGTGAAATAAACAAAGATATAGGTCATCAGTGTTCCAAATGTAGTAGTTACATGTTAAAAAAATGTGAGTCTGAAGTATTTGAAAAGTTAGTAGATCTCGGAATGGCATAATATTGTGATCTGAAAAAATCCCTTTTTTACATTGCAGGATATGTAACAAAGTAAAATACAACCGATACAACTTACAGCTATACAAATTATTATTATCTCAAATATGGTGAATTTTTACGAGATGTTGACTGAGGCGTATTAAATGTACCATCTGATAATGCTTCACAGTGGACATTTCTTTGTTTCATAAGGTTCAAACTTGTCAAGGAAAAAGTTTGTTGTTATCTAAATAGTTTACATAACTTATTTAATATTTGTTTGACTTCAACTAGTCTTGATTTGATTTTTATCAGCCAAAGTCGTCTTTTGTGAATATGTTATAAGATTCAAAACATCTTACAAATATCTTACAAAGCTACATTTTTATATAAGTTATAATAATGATTCCTACTTTATATTAATATAATTATAATATATCATTGTTTTGGAAAGAAAGTAACACAAGTTTAAATTTCTTAAGTTAAAGATTTAATACTTAAAAATCATAAAGCTCTCTTAATATTTTGTTGGGATGGAAGCTCACTTTAGAGATCAATCGCTTCAGCTCGCCACCAGCGTATATTAATCCAACACCCAGTGCAACAAGTTGGTTTTTGCAATGAATATTAAGTGTTTGTTGCTATGTTTGGGAGAGATGAAAACTAAATTTTTATAAAAATATATAAAATTAAAAAAAATATTCAAAACAATAAAAAACTTTAAATGTAAAAACGTCAGTCGAATTTATCGTGTTGAATTGGATGCTAATCGAACAAAAAAACAATGCGTTCTTTCTCCCACTCCGGATTGTAAAACCCCACTAGTCTACGGGGAACTGCGCTCCTTCCATGCCTGAGTCTGAAAGCCCCTGTTCCCACCTCACCTCGCGCCCTACCAGCAAAATAAAAAAAAAAAAAAAAAAGATGAGAAAGGGCGTTTATCATTTTGAAATCAATAAATTACCAAAGAAATGATGATGGAAAATATTTTATTATTTACTTAATATTATTTACCATACTTTATTGTGCTAGCTTACCAAGTTAAAAATTATACATAGCTGTTTCAAATTTTTTTTTTACCAAATTTCAAATTTGATAAAAAAATTAAAACTTGAGATAAAAAGCTGCTGAATAGAGAGACAATAAAAAAAAGTGATTTTTGATCGCAGATAGATATAAGTATAATATTTTTCATCACAAAATTTTAACAAATTCATTTTGTTTTGTTTTATCTTCGATCTTTGAGTTATAGTTTCTTGGATTTATATTGAATTTTCTTTTTTTCCAATAAAAATAATTTCAACCTATTTTTTTCTGATATAGTTCTATAAAGATATTAAACGAAAGTTCTTTAAAAGTCGACATTTTGAAGGAGTTTATTGTTAATGAATGTTAACAAACATCAGATTATGGTTTTAAAACTTTTTTCTTTTTAATTTTTTGCGATATTTCCTCGTTATCAAGCTGATTTTTTTTTTCGTTTTCTTTTTTTTTTTTTTTTTTCTTTTTTTTCTTTTTTTTCATTTTTTATTTTTTTTTTTCTTTTTCTTTCTTTTTTTTTTTGATTTTTTTTTTAACAATTTCTTCATAACGAGGGTATCTATAACCCCTTGACCTATCGCAAAAAATTAAAAAGAAAAGAGTTTTAAATCATAATCTGATGCTTATTAACATTCATTAAATGAAAATCTAAATCAACTGCAAAACCACCCCTCTAATGTTGGAACAATATTGGATGTTGCGCACGCCTCCATAACAATGCACAAAACTCAAAAGAATCATAAAACTTTTAACTCGAGGATAACCAAATTAATCTTACGGGTACCCATCCGTCAGGTCAGTCTGCTACTGCCATGTTAACACCCGAAAAAGTTAGTAACTTGTTTATGAAGTGCCAATGCGCAACATTGAAAATATTAAAAGACTAAGAAACTTAATTAACACATTGAAGCATCGTGGTAGAACGGATAGCGCAACAACGTTAAACAAAGGAGGGAAAATTGAATACAAGACTGATATAAAATATTTAAACAACAATATTGAATATTTTGGATAACAAAAATGGATCTGTCAATTTCGTGGCAAGTTTAAGTACTAACCACTGGTTCTAACCTGCCCTTAGATTTCACTGATAATGATGCCATATCAACGGATTCATAGACGGCAATGTCTTTAAATTTTATAACTTTACTTTCAAAACAAAAGACAGACAAAGCAAACCTGGAAAACAAATGATTTTTAGAATACAAAACCAGAAAAGCAGCCAAGTAAATAAAAAAAGGAAGAATATCATACCTGAGTTTGATTTGCTGCTGAGAGATTCCAGTCTGCGATCTAATTTTTCACTTCTTTTATTTTTACAGTAGTTATATGTATTAGCTAATTGATCAGTAATTTTTTTTTAGAAGAGTAATTTTTTTTCGGAAGGTTAGTGGATTTGTGGAGGAGAGCGCTGAAATAAGTTTGAAATAAGAAAAATCGTATTTGCAGGCATTTTTTCCATATTTACTTGAATTATATGATTTCAGTGTGCACATAAAACACTATCGACTGTCAACTCTCCCTGTTCCAGAGGAAAATCTTCACGTTTGATATAGACACTTCCAGTGTCTTCATGAAGCAAGGAAACTTCCCTATATTACCTAAATTTTCGTATTCTTAGGATAACTTACCTGTATTCTACATTTCACTCCAAAACGTTTCAGAGAGTAAAATGGTCAATGTTAATTAACAAGTGAAGAAATATGACAAAAAGAATTTAAGTCTGAAATATCCTGTTGAATTTCCATACCAATAAGGTGCAAATTTTTTGTAATCGTAATGTTTGAAATTAGAAATATTAAAGTTTGTTCAAACGTTATGTTCAAACGTCGATTTATACCTTGACTGAAGCACTTACATTCCAGGAATTGTAGCGTTTGTGTTTGTATGGAATGAGGAGAGGAATGATCCTCTCGCATTCAAACGGTATTTACCACCACTCTTTCCATTTAGGAAGTATAGACCTTCGTAGGTTTGACACTGTCTTACATGCAATCTTTCCGCCTACCATCATTATCAATTATCATAGATTATTCGATTTTCTAAATCCTACGAATAGCAAAATTATTCAAAAAGATCATCTCTACGATTAAAAAAATATTTCCTAGGCGCTGTCCTTTTGATTAACAAAGCGGCTCGTGAGGACGATTCCAACGAATAACTTCTTAATTTTAGTATATATAATATATATATATATACCTTAAATGAAATTTTAGGATAAAGTATTTGGTTATGAAAACTTTGTGACAAAAGTGGACCGACAACACTTTTAGCTGATAAATTAGTATGTTCGTTACGGAAAGGTTCTATACTGATAGAACACAATTTTTTTTAAAACTCGCTTCTCATTAGAATAATGGGAAGCGAATATTTCACAAACAAAAAAAACTTTATATTCTCTAAACAGTTCCAACAAAGCGCGGCAATATACATATAAAGCGTGAAAGTAGCAAAACATAATACCGAATTTAGTAATTTAAACAAAAGTTCATATACACTAAAGAAAAACAAGAACGCGTTTCCATATTTCAGTAATAACTCTTTTTAAACATTACAAACATTTCAAAATTAATCATACAAAATAAGCAATTGTTGTTTAAAATTATATTATTTGCAGTAGAAAGTGGGCTTTATTTCTACTCCAGAGAAAGTCTCTGGAGTAGAAAGACGGTTAGTTGCTTTATGATCTAACAAATGGCTTGAGACAAGTTAAATTATCTAGATATTAAAATATAAAATTAGCCTTTAGTCTGCTAAAATTCATAATGACGCTTTAAAATAAGAGAGTTTATGAGTTTTGTACTGCAATTCTGGTCTTTAGTGGTTAACAACCTTAAGCAAAAAAATGAAAATGCATTAAAAATACATTGAGTAAGATAAGATGTCATAAAATACGTCTGGGGGTTAGGGGTTAAGAAAAAAATCTTTAGCAGACAGTAATACAAAAAGATACTTAGGGGAATTAACACATATACACATATACAAATTAACCTACAAAATCTTTTCCAATCACTAAAACTTTCAACTACGATTACAGCTCCTCTCGAGAAGTCCCTCACTAACATTATAGCAAAAGCGGTCATTATGATAGATGGATTAAATATCTGTAAGAACTATGTCATTGTGAGGTTGATCGTAAATCGCACCGCAGTAGTCAAGGTGTCGTATTTTATATGATGTGTATATCGTCATTAAGGATTTACAAATTATTTGTTATATAATCTCTAAAACTTAAAACTTAAAACTTACAATACCCATTTTTTTACAATTTTTTAGATTAAATATTTCGCTTTAAGTTACAGTTAACAACCAAGTATAAGCCTGATATTTCTGAAATGGTTCTTCAATAACAGGAGATTGATTGTAGAATGTATTTGGTTGCTTTGCTGAGTGCAATCTTGACATAAACTTGACATAAATTCATTTAAAAGAAATTTTTTTAGCTTCTATTATTTTTATTCACGGTCCAGAAAAAGTTTATTAATTACGGCTCTTCATAAAATTAGATTCAAACTGGAAATAAAAGTCTTCGATTATTATTTTTATATAATTAAGGATGCTAGAAATATTTAAATGAATGTGAAAGTAAAGGAGAGGTTATTTTGCAAACATCAGAACAATAACTTAAAATCTACATATAGCTAAGTAAAGTTATGACAATAGTCATTGATAGCAAATAATGCTTCCTTTTTAGATAAAAGCTAACTTTCTCAAGAAATTTCTTCTGAGCATCCATAAAAACACCTTTTTTGTATTTAAAAAGTATTAATATTTTTATAAGGTACAAGAGAAAATTCTAAGTGCAATACAATATGCTTTATCTATGCAAAGTATGTACAATGACAGGAATATAATATGTAAATATACATCTTTGCAAACTTTAATACTTTTTAAGGAAATCAAATAAAAATAGTTAATTTACATATTATATAAAATGTCGGAAATACTGTTATATCTGTTCAAAATAGTTCAAAATACTTTTGTGACAAGTAGGAAGTGGCACATTGTTTTCGTCAGGATATATTTTATTTAAAACCAATGCCGTAATGTGGCTAATACTTCAAAGAGCAATAAAAAACAACTATTACAATGAAACCAGCAAGTCAGACGGTAAGATGAGTAAAGAGCACATAGAGAAGCTTTACAAGCTCCCTTTCATCGATATACTTCATTCATAAAAGATCAAAGATATTATTAAGCATCACCATGCTGCTTAGCAAAATAGACCACAACAATTTTACTTAAAATAAAGGATTTCGAATAAAGGCTTTCTGGCATAAATATGCTATCTCGCCTATTTCTTCTGTAGGTTTATGTCAAGATAAATAATTTACAAATAAGCAGAAAAAATGGTAAAAAAATTCAAAAAACTTTTTTCCTTTGATAGAAGTTATTATCGGTTGCACCTTTTTTTTTATAAAATCAGGTGTACCAAAATTTATATTTTAAAGAGATAGATTTTTCAATGTGATTAAGCCATGCTTTGATTGAAGTTTCCGAAATGACTGAAATATAGTGAGATTTATACTACGCCCCTTTAACGCATGGAAGCATGAATTTATACTTTGAAAGCAGGTTTTCTTGCTTTAACCAGACAATACTTTATTGCCACCATAATCTAATTTAATTTCCTTGCAATGTATACTGTGCGTAAAGATTAAATAAAATCTTATTAAATCTTATATTTTCGATAAGAATTAAGATCAGCTAAATGCCTTTCATCACATTTTTGGTGAATTTTAAAATTTCCTTTAAACTTTAACCCGTAATTAAGGTTAGGTCGAAAAATTCTTTTTCTACTGTCAATAGTAAGTCAATGCTATTTGATATCAGGTACCATAGGAGACTGCAGCCAGCTTTGTATCAGCGGTAGAGCAGATGCGTTTTAGATGAGGTGCTTGGGGTCTACTTTAATGACTGAGTACTTACAACAGACAAAAAAAAAAAAAAATACCAAGAAATATTTAGTATTCTCACTTGAGAAAAATTAAAACTGATAAGTTTGAGTAGTCTGTATAATTATTTTGGAGGATTTTTCAGGACGTTTAATATGAAACTCTTACTTTTTTCGTATTTTAGAAAGCCTTTCTACAGGATCATTTGGACGAAATATAAGTTTTAATATTAATGTATGGAAATGATTTCATATTTAAAAAGCTCGTATAGTTTATTTAGTATGATTAGATTGGTTATATCAAGATGGATCATTCCATTAACATAAAGTTTATATTTTTTACTGGAAAAAAAGTAATTACATTACAAGAATAATTTTAAAAATACATTAAAACTGCACATTATGTAGTTGGTAAGTAAAGATTTAATTGCGAATTTGCAGAAGAAAATGTTTTTTACCAAATTTTTCGTTTAATCTAGCATCAACGTAAAGTTAGGATCTTTCAGAAATATTTTATAAAAAATGAAGCGATGTAGGAGGGATAGTTCCCGGTTTCCTGTAATGGCTTCTTCAATAAAAAACTTTTTTCTTAAAATAAAGTTTTAAAAACTTCGTAGATATTTGTTGGCAAATCTGTACTTCTAGTGTTAGGTATTTAGCATAAGACTTAGCAAGGTTTTACGAGAACTAATAGAGTGGTTTGCGAAAAGGAGGTTCACAACTGCTTAATTCAAACGAAACCACCAGCAGAATAATCTCGATCTAATGGTCAAAGTTCCATTTGTCACAGAATGCTAGGGACTTCGTGGTTGTCACCGACAGCTACTGCCCTAAATATATATCTACTAGTAAGGAAACGTATACCTACCAGACGGAAAATATAATTACCTACCAGTAAGAAAATTTTTATCTATCAGTACGAAAACACATGCCATGCCATGCCATGCCATGCCATGCCAACCAGGAAAAAAATACAAATTTTTCAGTAAAAAAACATATGCTGGCCAGTAAGATTATATATACCTACCAGTAAGAAAAGACATACCTACCATTAAAAAATACATAACATCTAGTGCGAAAATTTATACCTATTAGTGAAGAAAATACTACCAAGATTGCTATACTTATTTATGTCAAAATTTCCATTTGCCTTTCTTGGCTTGGACAGATGCAATAAGTTGTTTGCTACTTATATTTAAAAGTTTTTGTACATTTTTCTTGTTACATTGGTATCTGTTTTAAGAAGATAGACGTAGCGAGATTTCTTTGAATCTTAGCTTGTAACAAGAACCAGTTTTTCAAATACAAAACACACATAGAAAACTAGACCTGTTAAGTTTGATGGGTAGACTTCAGTCTTGTGATAACTTCTTTGAAAATGTAGCTAATGGTTAAAAAACGAGTAGCGTCGCGTAAACATTTGATTTTGTCATAATTCTCTAGTAGCTAATCCAACAAAATTCAGTTAATATTTCTGAAAAATGACATTCCCGATTACTTTTTAATGTTGTATTAATGCTGTAAAAAAATTGTGGCTTCCGAAGAATCAAAGCTATTAGGAACCACATTAAAAGAGCTTGTAAAAATGCAACCATTAATAACCGTTTTATAACGAGGATTAGACAAACTTTGAGTACTTCTCAAGCTAAAGCGATTTTAAATGGTTAAATTTTTTCTACTGTTCAGTGATTTATGTGTTTTGTAAGAAGACTAGTGCCATGTTATAAATAGAACTCATAAACGGGCGTTACGAACTGTTTACAAGGACACTTTATTGAGTTTTCCTTAACTTGTGGAGTTAAGCTACAACTATAGCATCCATCCTAGCCACTTTCAAATTTTGATGGTTGGAATGAATAAAACCTTTCCCCAAAAAATTTTTTTGGGATATGTTTTTTTTGAAGACCATCTCTTAATACTTGAGGGCTAAATCGCTAGTTAAAAAACCTTCTACACATGCAATTACAGATGGCACAAATTCCTTCCTGTTTAAAGTTTTTTTAGTTTGGAAAAGTCTACCTAATGAAATTAATGGTTGTTTAAACACCATTGCTTTTAGAAGGGAGATCAAACTAAGGCCTGGGATCTTGAGTAGATGTACACTAGCTGCAAGCAGTTTATTTTTCTATTTGCGTCTAATAACCTGTATAGCCTCTTTGGTTTCTTTATTCTTTATTATTCGCTTCCCAATATAATCTACTGAGAAAAAAAAATTGGTTTTTATTTGTCCTGAGCTTGTTTTTAATTTTATTATATGTCAAATATTATTAATTGACTAAAACGAAAGAAATACGAAATAACACGAAAAGATATATGTCTATATCATTTCAAAAGGATCTTTGTGAAGTTTCCCTGTTTAAAACTTTGTTCAACTCTTGTCAGTCGTATTGTGATGTTATCAAGTTTACCAAAATTTTCGAATATTTTCGACATGTGGCGAAAGTTCTTGGGGTTACACGATGACTCCCCAGTCATTATTTTCCAGTAAATAATAACTCCCCCAGTCATATTTTTACAGGTTAATAATAACACCCCTCTAAAATAGTAACTCCTCTGTAGATATCTCATAATTTTGTTCCCTGAAATTTAAAACTTTCTTTAAAAGCTCCAAAATGAAGCTCTATATCTGTGTAAAAATATTATGTAATATTATATTATAATTTGTAATAAATTTAATTTGTATAATTATAAGTAATCCATCATTTTCACTGGAATCTTATAGAAAATATCTTTCTAATAGTAAAAATACATTAAAAACGGTAAATTATTTTTTAACAATTCATTCGTATATTATTTATTATTAATTTCGAAAGAAGTGATATCCTCCTAACTGTAGTAACAGTGTAAC
>JAUZNK010062415.1:0-14771 GCA_035046665.1 Euphysa ruthae
TCAAGCAAATGGAAGCTGGGAAGCGTTCAGATGAGATCAAGGTTGATGTCCGTGTCTCTGTTGTGAAACCGTTACATACAAAATGGATCGTCAAGTATTATGACTACGCAAGAAACAAACCGCAGCTCATTATCAATGGTTGGAAAGAGTCTGGCATCATGGAAAATCTTTCAAAAAAAATCAACTTGGACTCTTTTCATAAAACTAAATGATTAACTTTTTTTAAGTAAATAGAACAAATAGCAGAGAAATAATTGAGTTTTACCTTATTTCGTCTCTTCCATCATAAGAATTTTAACGTCATTGAAAAATTCATCAAAGTAACGGGTGCGCGAAAAGCCATTTTTAGGGGGTGCGCGAAAATTTGGGGAGCGAAAATATAAAGGGCGCAAAAATTAAGGGAATTAAGGCAGCAATTGTCCTAGGTAGCGGTTCTCAAGGGAGAAGGGTTTTCCGGGTAGCAATTATCCTGTCACCAAAAATAGGGTAATAGAATTTAAAAACAAAAAAGTAAAGTTATTAAAGTAACAGGAAGGAAAGAAGCTGTCATCCATAATTTTCATTGTGAAATGTTTCACAAATGATTCATTGTTTAAACAAACTGCATACACTATATATTTGAAGCTATGGACAGTGGTAACATAACATGCTTTGGCATTGAAATGGTGTAGTTTTAAATGGGATAGTTTTTCCTTAAAAGAAGTACCATACATTCTCCACAAACTCACTTATTTTTAAAACGTGCTTTCTTTGGAATAGTCTAAATAAATAAATGAAATAAATAAATGAATGTAGTAGTGATCATATTTTATTTACTTACTTGTGGTGGTGACTGTAAGTAAAAATTGGTAGGGAAACTGCAAACCAAAGATACTTCATCAATCCCTTGTTTTAGGAAGTGCTGATGTGTCATGACATAAATTCGAGCAGAAGCAATATGGGCAGTTTTATCTGCATTCAATTGAGATGGAATAACCTTGAAAGACGGAATATTTAAGAGCTACACCCTTAGGAAGGAAGAATATTTGCTACAAAAAAAATTAATGTCTACCATAACACTATTACCTTCTCTAGTAATTCAAGCAAACCAAATTTTGAAGTTAGTTCTATTTCAGAAACTCTTCCTATTTGAAACAAAAGTTACTCCACCATTTGGTGAAAAAACTATCAAAGCTTTAAATGCGTATTTTTTTTTATTTTGTGACCAGGTTTGTGATTGTGCTTTCATTGATGACGGTGTCGAGATAAAGATCTCTATACCATCAATTATGGATTTGTAAACTGTGGCGATGGCATTGGACAGCAGATACAAGAAACGCTTGACGGTCTGCGATTACAAGAATCAAGGGTAAAGAGAAGTTCTAAAGTATAGAATTTCGAGGGAATTTTCAACTCGTTAACACTGGAAGGAAAGAAACCAATCCCACTAAAACCAACGGCACTATTTCTCCGACCTGTTGCGATTGCTCAAAAAAAAAAAAAATATATATATTGAAGATTACTTCCGATATGAATCTTCTTCGGAAACTTAAGGCACGTGTCCTATTGTGTTTGAAGAAACCCACTCTATTAAAGAAATAATAGTAAAAAAAAAATTAAAGAAGAAAAATTCGATCGGATAAATTTTTAAGAAATATCGTAAAATCTAGCCCCATTTCGGGTATTGTATAAAAATTGAAAACCGGCCAAAAATCATAGGGTCTAATTTGATTTACATTTTAACACTAGTTTAGCTCAAGTTTCAGCACTGCAAAAGAGGATTAAAAATTTTCAGGGAGCTGGTCTGTTCTGCCTCTCCTAATTTTTTTGTAATCGATTTTCTTTCAACAATATTTAAGTAAAAAGCAAAAATTTAGAATCTAGTCAGCTGTCAACAATTTTTACAGAACCAATCACCCCAAGGAACCAAATAATAAATATATGTTTAAATGGTAAGTACTTTTCTAAACAAACTTTTGCACAATCCTTTAATGACAAAATTATTAAATTATATTGATACAATTCATTAAAGTTTGAGCCCGCGCTATTTAAAAGCGAAAACAAAAAGTTAAGCAATATCAATTTTTGCCCCGTTTACCCGATAATCTAGCTAATGAGAGTATTTACTTTTTATCCTCTACATATACCTTCATAAAAAAAATGAATGACCAGATTCAGAAAAAAAATAAATGCAGGTCTTCGATCTAGTTTTCCCCAAAATCAAAATAGAGAACTTTTTTGAAAAATCTGACTTTGTTACTTACCTTTAACTTCAAAAAAGGCAATTAAGGTACATTGAGACATAGCACAAACGGACACAGAGAAGGACGGATTTATAGGACCTTCAATGCGTGGGTCAAAAAAACTGACCATGAATAATAAGTAATTCAGGTTATTGAATAATAAATTCAAAAAATATGTTTTTATAATTTAAATTTAATAATGGATTATAAACGTGAAGAATTTTAAATTTTTTGCGCTGATGCGAAGCAGAAAATCAATTTCTACTTCTATTACAGTTTGTTTTATGCATTTGCGCAAACAAAGCCAATATTTTTGAGAAGCATTTTTTGATAAATATTTGTTTAAATCTTTGACTATTACATACACATGTACTATATTTCAATATAAACTAATTTTATTATTGCCATGTTTCAAAATAATTTTATATTTTGAACAATTGCAAGAGGGATTTATTAAAATGTGGAAAGCAAGATTTGAAAAAAAGACAAGCTTGTAATCAAATGGTTAAATAAACACCTAAGAAAAAATAAAATACCTAATCTTTAAACAATTACAGTTTTTTTTTCTCTCTCACTCTTTTTGAAGGTGAAAAACTTTTTATGACTGACAGTTATTTTTTAAAACTACATCAATTATAAAATCTCACGGGAGAACACTTGAGATAATTTGCATACGGTATAATACTCATTATTATATTCCTTAATGTTTATAAAAAAATCAATTTTCTGATGATTGTTCAGCTTCTTTACCAAACTTCCATATCGGTTTGTTTGAATTTGCTGCTCTTTGCAGAGATTCAAAAACAGCTTTATTATTTTTTTCAACTTCTTTTAGTCTAGAATCACTCTTCAAATCATCAGCTAGCATATCCATCATCTGTTCTTTGCTTGGTGTGGCAATTTTCATTATGCCATAACCAACCAATCCAGAACCAGCAACCACAAGAAGCAGCTTTGCTGCCATAATTTCCTTCCTTTGTAATGACAATGAAAAAAACGTTCATTTTTTTTTCTTACCACAGCCGCTATCAGAATTAGTTACAGCAAATAAAATTGCGGCAGGTACTGCTGCAATTTTTTTTTGAAGACAAAAATTTACAGTGAGAAATTCAAGAGAATTCAAATATTTATTAAAATGTGTAGATTTTTGTTGAATAAAATTTTCCCATTAAAGTAAAATTCAACTTATTCATGGACAAATGAAAATCTTCCAGTAATTGACCGCAAAACTGAATTTCGCCAAATTCCGAATGCCACTATAGTAGCTTATACTGACTGTTGTTTACACTAATATACCATTTTAGACACCTGTCTACCAGTTTTGATAAAGGTATAACAGTTTGACAAATTTTTAATAATTTGGACACCAGTATAACCCAACTTTGACTGCACAAAGCAATAAATTGTTGTTTTACAAAAATATTATTTTACAAAACAGGCATTTAGTGACTAATTGACTGCCAGAAACTAATTTACAAAAAAATCATACTTATTTTATTAAAAATTATCTGGGATAGCGTTTTGTCAGAAACAGAAATTAATTTCTCAAACAAAATACAAAAATATCATTACAGGACAAAATTTGCCGAGGTTGGCAACCCACATTTTCATTCTAGCTGATACGCAAAAAAATTCGGATATATAATTATTATACAATTTCAAAAACAATAACAAAAAATTTAAGGAAAAAATTTTTAGCCCCAGTATCAAAAACTAAAGCTTTTGAAGAATAGGGATGTGTATCAAAAGATGTACTTTGCTATCTTCTAGTTTTATTACCTTGAGAAAAAGTGATAAGAGGACATTGAAAAAATGTTAAATATATGGAGAAATTAAATTAAATCACATTTGGGTCTTATTGAAAAAAACCAGTGATTTTTACAGATAATCAGACCCTCTCCCAGGTCAAAATATGCTCACTATGGTCCTCTAACCTAACGTGACTAATATACTCCTGGACAAAAAGTTTTAAAATCAGCAGTCAGAAACACCAAAAAATCATTTTTTTTTTTTTTCAAGACTGAAAAAAATGAGGCGATAGTTTTGATAAAATTTTTAGAACAATAAGCATGCCAAAATGACTTTTTAGTCTCATGGATAATTTTGGCAGTTTCAATTAAAACCTGACCTATCTTGAGCCTAACGACCCATTTGAAATGGCCCAAAATGCAAATAATCAAAGGTAATATTTTCTAACATTGCGAAGAGTTTTGGCACACAAGAAAAGCAACAGAAAAATCAATTTCGGCCTGGGCCTTCCTGGTCCCTTAAAGTTTCAGCCTATTTAAAACTTTTTGGTAAAAATCAAAAGGCACCTATCTAGGGCTTTACTTGGACATGTTTGGGAATGGCAAACCAGCCAGGAAATAACTTCAAGATAGCTGGCATGTCTAAAATACTAGAATATAGAAAAAATGCAAATTTTGGTGGTATTTTGAGTACGTTTGGGCATGACCGTCCTGCCTCTAAAAAATTAAGATGGTTGAAAATGCCTAATACTTTAGAAATGTTTCTGGACATAATACAAAATTTCAAGAAAATCAAAACTTCACTAATTCAAAAAAATAGTTTTTTTTTTAGCCTGTTTTGGCTTTGAGTTTGTTTACCCTCGCTGAATTTTTTTTTCAAGATGATCGAAGTACCGTGCATAATAAAAAAAATATTTCTTAACCTAATGCGTAATTTCAACATAGCTGGAGCGCTACTTTTTAAAAAAAAACTTCAGGATATTTTGGGCATGCCTGCCTAGCCCAAAAAATTTCAAGATATTCGACATAAATAATATATTAGAAATAAAATTTCCTGACATAAGTAAAAATCAAAACTGATTTTTCGACATGCTCGGGCACGCCTAAAATGCGAGAAACTAATATATTTCCAAACATAATCCCAAACCTGGGGTTGGTTAACGTATTTTTCAAAATAAATACCATTTTGTAATGATTTAAATTGTCAGCACCGGAATCACCAGACCTTTATTAAACAAAAAACAAAAAAATGTGAAATAGTAATACATTTAATTACTCTCTTCTGCTGAATAGGTATTCAATGTAATGCTTACAACCATGCAAATTACTTAAAATAAATAAAAATCATTCCTTTGTTCTGAGGTGAGAAATGTTACTATTACTGAAAAATGCTGCGTAATCAAATAAAAATTTGAGAAAATATAGAATATATAATCATACCAGGAAAATATTTGGTGTGGCAGTGATTTTTATTCTAAGCGAAATTCAATCAGAAAATGCTTTCCATTGTTATTAAAAATCTTTAAATATTAATCTGTAAGACTACCAGGAATGATATATCCAAGCATGTTACAATTCTTCAAGAAAATTTAAGAAAAAAAGACTGACGTAATACAATCATTTGCATAGATTTTTATTCAAAAATATTTTTTTTTAATAAATGGTTGTGATACCAGAATTATCAGAAATAGTGGACATATAGAATTCCGGCATTACCAAGAAACGTAATACTTTTTGCAACTCATGCTATCAAATATTATTTAAGGCATCTTAATACCTTTTGAAAGAAACTTTTCAATAAGGAACATCAGAGAAAATTAAGTAAACTTAAATCTTTCTTACTTTTCTTTTTATTTATTTATTTCATTTATTTAAAGCAAGGAGTAAAAATTATCAACCTTCACTGAAAATTATGAAAACATTTTAAAATGGTTTAAAAGAAGCAAAATTTAATGGAAAATAAAAAAAATAAAATGTATAGCAACGGAAATTTGGATCCTGCAAAATTTAAGGCTTGATATTCCCTGAAATTACCAAACTGTTCGTTATATAACTATGTAGATTTTTCTCATTTAATTAACAACACACCAAGGTAACTAGCATGAATATGACACAAACAGACATGAATTAACATAAACAATTTGATTATCAGAAAAACCTTCAAAGAGCCAAGAATTTACCTTAAGTTTAGCAGTTTATCTAAATATTTATAAAACTTTTATTCATTACCTAAATTGCCTAAAGAGTCAGAAAAATATATACATCAAGTCCACATATATAAATATACAAGTTGAAAAAATGGTTCAGACATAAGGTGAACAGAACTCCAGAATAAAACAATTCACTTTTTATAGTAATTTATAATGTAAACTGAAAAGCCTTTTATATCGATATTGCCTAAAACAATATTCTAAAATAAAGATAGAAATTTATACAGAATGCAAAGTTTTAACTTAGATTTTCATTAAATTCAAATAACTATGTGATAGTTTCATCAGAACTTGTTATCACATCACCATGGTCAGTAAAAGTCTCTTCAGATTGAGGCAGTTTAGAGGCTGCTATTGCGACACGTATCTCTTCTAAAGGGATTTCAACAGTCCTCCCATCAATAACTGTAGTGACTGTCTCTTTATTTACTTGAAATGTAGTAGGCTCCTGTAAATCAAGAGTTTCAATATGACCATCTGATTCAGTTTCAACTTCATTTTTGATTTGTTTAACAATTTTTTGAGGTGGTGATGAAAAGAATGTCGCAGGTGCTATCCGCTTTTGTGGCGTCTTTTTACCGTCGTTTTTATCACCAAGTTTAACATTTAATCGGGGAATAAACACAGGGGGAACTTCTCCACCTGCTTTCAATGGATTTACTGATTCAGGGTAAGCTTTCCTTATAGTAACAACTTTTTTCATAGGGAATTGAGAATCTTTGGTACTTAGATTTTGACTAATATTATTAGGAGACATAGGAACAATTTTCTTAGGTCTACCAACATTCTTAGGTTGAATTGCAACATTACCAATATTTCCAATGTGTTTATCCAAAGAACTATTTGAAAAAGCTAAAAGCAGTTCTTTTAACTCTGATTTAAATCTAATCAGATTTTCCTTAGTGTTTTGACCAAGCTGCAATTTTGATAGCTGTTGCAATAGGCCACGACACTGTGTAGCCAAAGTTTGAATTGTTTCACTAGTTCGCTTAGCTGTCATGGAGAATTTCCCTTCATTCGAACTGATAATGTTAGCTGGAGTAGTCTGCGTAAAGTTATCAACAAGTAAGCCAGGAGTATTAATCTCTGATTTAGCTTCACATCCCCAGTCAATATTGAGCTGTGGTAATGATTTATATGGATTACTCATCATGTCCCAATTCCAACCTGGAAAGTTACTGTAAATAGCACAGAAATGAACGCAAGGAAGTTTGTAATGCTGCCAGTCATCACAATCACAAGAAGGAAAGCTAAAATACCAAATAGAAAAAAGTAATCAAACCAATCAGCTTAAATTACTTTCATATCTATTCACTAAAATTGCAATAATAAAAATACTGTTTGGATTCATATTTTAGGTTCAATTGCTATGAACAGTTATTTATTGCTTATTTTGGTCTAAAATGTGCTAATTAATGAAAAAACAATAATCCATTTTGAACAAAAATTATAAAATAACACTTTAGGTTAAAGCTTTTAAGATTTTGGATGCGTTCGTTTTTGCACATGATAGCATATAGAAACATGGCGTGAAAGAATTTTTCAAACAGGTGCTAAATTTTGGAAACTTAATACATGCACAATTTATTACATGTAAGGTAACCATTAACCATAGATCTAACAATATTTTTTTAATTCAAAGAAAGAGGTTTTTTGGTTTTCTATAAATTCCCTACCCAGAAATTATGAGAATAAAACTAACTGCTGAAGTGAGGTGTGGCTAAAAAAAGTAGTTACAAACGAAGTTTTAGGACTTTATTTGATCGCTTGCTCAAAACATATCAAATTACCACAGTTTATTTTACTTCAAAATTACGACATTTCTTAGATAGACACAGAGTTAAGACACCTTGCGGTTGAAAAATGTGATAAAGCATATACTTTGATGATACATAAATAAAATTAGTATTATTTAAAATTGGCACAAAAAAAAAAAAAAAGAAAACTTATTTCTAAAAAAAGGGCTCTGATGATGACCTTTTTAAGTAAAAATAAATAAATATTTGAAACATAAAATGTTAAATTAATTTTATATCATTTTCTCAAATACGATTCGGTTTCTTCTAATATTACTTATCGTAACTCACCACCTTTACTACAGCACTTAAATATTTTTGTCATTTAAGAAAACTTAAAAATAAAACCTCATCGCATGCATATCCAGAGAACCGCTTTGGGAACACAAAAATCTGAATTTTACAGTATTGTATTTCATAAGTAACAATGTAAAAATAATTCACTTTTTTGCTTTAAATTTTATATTGTGGATTAAAAAGATGTAAAAGTAATTGATCTTCAAATTGTTGTACAACACAATCCCGCTTACAAGAACGTAAATATATTTCATCTTTTATTTGTTGTGTAATTCAATTCTGCTTACAAGATGGAAATATATTTGACTGGATCTTTGTCAGCTGCTGAGATAATGCCCACTCAAAATTTGAAATTGGAGTCAAAGCTTAAACAGTGTTTGAAATTGGTAAAAAAACTAAAGCATAAACTTGGTAATTCTGTTGATTTACATGAATGTTATTTTTAAATTTAGAGATATATAAAAGTTAAGTTAAACCAAAAAGCATAAAGTAAAACATGATTTTATTGAGTTTACTACCTAAAGAACTTTGCATATAAGGTCGTTTTTAAATTCTAATACTACTAAACAATTGAAAGACTACCTTGAAGAATCTCCAAATGATACTGTATGAAGGAAATCATCATCGTCTGACTCGCCTTGTACAGTAAATATTCCAGGATGCATGCATCTAAGTGTATAACTTTGCTCGTTAGCCTGTTTCAATCGTTCATAAACGTGATAAGTTAACTGTCCAGGTCTTGTACATAGATAGTTTGGCACATCATTGTAAGCATAGCAAATATCGTTGTGCAGTTTAAATGACGTTTTGTTTAAATCATAGTATCTAGAGAGCAGGCAAAAATTATTGATTATACCAACAAAATGACACTGAGTCAAAAAATATATCAATTAATTCCTGCATAAAGAATAAATTTATTTTATAAAAGTTTTTTAAGGAAAAAACAATTTTTTTTTTTTTTTTTATAAAAATTGGTAGAAATAATTCATGCTGAAGTTAAACATCACTTTAAAACGCCTAAATTTAAGTATATATTCTTTACTGTTTGCCTAAAATCTTAACTCTATTTTCTTAAATTTATACTTATCTCCTTTTAAAGTAAATACATCTTTTTTTGATGAGCAACTTTTCATATAGCTGTAAAACATAGTGATGCACCATTTCTACCAAGAGTCAAATGTGAAATGTGATAAAATAGTGGTTTGAACTTGTTTCTATGTCACATTATATAAAGATATTATTTATGTCTTCTTCTAGTCCAAAAAAATATTATTTATGTACAAAAAAAGAGAAAAAAAAATTTCTAATATTCTTGACATGTGAGATATTACTTAGCAAAAAAGTCCACCCAAAAATAGTACTGTTTATTCTGGTTGTAATTCTCAGTGATAGTTCTGTTGCTTTGAATTGAGAATAAAAAGCTTTCCTTTACTCACTATATCCTTGAGGATTAGCTAATTGACAGAGTTCAAAGCTTTAATTAACGAAAATTGGTGATTGACTTCAAACATTTGAATACTGTTTAAATTACAATTAGCAAATGATAAACAGGTGAAAAATATATAGAAATACTAGAAATGATGAAAATGTGTCTGTCAAACATTATTAAATATTGCCTCAAAGAATGCTTTCTTATTAATGTACGATGCCTCATTAAATATGACTCATTTTTCTATTTTTACTTCTTTTTCTTTTTACTGCAGCTGTAATAAAAAAATACTTACTGCTTGCAAGCTATAGGAACTATATGCTCAACTAATTGTTGAATAACATCTTGAAGAGGTGCACCTTTGTTCATAAGTTTAATGCTACGAAATACTTTTAGTTCGTCTTCTAAGCTTCTTCCAAGATGTTGCAACGTCAAATAGTCATCAGGGCGATATCCAGTCACCCAGCGCTAAAATCAAATATACTAATTTAAAATAGTTAGAAATTTACAGAAGGTATTCTAGTTTATGGATAAAAAATTCGAAATTCCACTCACAAGGTATGTGAAGGTCTAAATATTTGCTCATGAAGGTGGCACAATAAGAGAAAGATTGGATAAAAGTTATATTTCAAGTTAAACATTCTATTTTCCCCAAAATTTCACATTAAAATCACAAAATTCTTAAGAACTTTAGAATTTTTTGGTATATACAATGGAACAGTCTTTCCAATATTTCAACAAATAAGACACAAGTAAAAAATAGTAATGAAAATATTTTACAAGAGAGTTTGTTTCAATGGTAAAATATTGCCATATTAAAGTTACTAGGTTGCTTAACAAGTTGTTCAGATAACAGTTAAGTAAGCTGTTAATTGCTCAAGAGGTTACTGAATTATTTATAAGAACAAACGTTCTTTAATTGTTTTAATTAGCTGTGATCTGAGCAAAAGAAAACAAAGAAAAATAAAAAAAAAGTAACATTTTCCTCAAAGAATAACAATATATGAAGGTTTACTAAAGCATGGCAAGCTTATTGGCAAGCCAAAGTTAAAAATGTTATATGTTAATTGATGATAGAATAAAACTGCAACAGAATTCAACAAACAAAAAGTTTTCTTAAATTACCAGTGATTAATATACAATAAAGCTGTAGCTAAATAGGAATAAATTCTCTGTTGACAGTATTGAAATTACTTTTGATTTGGTTTTGATCTATTGGAAGAACAGTTTATACAAAAAAAAAAAAAATAAATAATAACAATTTAATGCTTTAACGGTACATCGCATACATAGTAAAATAAAAATATTGTTTTTAAATAAAAATATATTTTAATTTAAAATGAATTTAAATTTACCTTTTATTTAAACATCATAGATTTTAAGACCCTTCGAATGGGATGTTAATAATTCTTGTTTTAACATTTAAATAAAACTCACTGTGGACAGCATTAAAATTAATTTTGATTTGGTTTTGATTTCATAAGTATGGTCTTGATTTAATTCTTCTCTACTGTTCAAATATTATTAATAAATGGGAAGGCGAGGCAAAATATGAAAAAATAGGCACGAATTTAGTGACAAATTTTGGCTCAAAAATCTGCTAAGTCAGCAAAAAAAAAAAAAAAAAAAAAAAAAAAATTTTTTGCGTTGTTGCCAAATGAACTCCAGCTACAATGCTCACTACGCACACTTTTATGCTTTTGCAAAAAAGAGAGATTAACAATAAGACAAAAAATCACAATACTTATTTCAATGAGCTCAACATCATTATTTCTTAAACAACAAACATTTTTTATAAAAAAAAAGCATTTCAAGCAATATATTTTTTTTAGAAAGAAAGAAAATTTGCGTTCTATTCAAAAGCTTGTATAAATTATTGAAATTTTTTTTAATATGTGAAAAGAATAAGTCACAAAAAGCTGAGAAAATCCTCAGTATAAACAATTTAATTTACTGTTTTTAATGTTCTTAGCATTCAGATTTTTGATCTTAATTCCGACTATTTTTATTGTATAAAAATTTACAAAAATACAATTTTGTATGAATGTGAATATTTATGCGTACAAAAAATGGCAACAGATTTAAAAACAAATCAAAGAGTTTCACAGGATTGTTCTTCTTTCTGCATTTTATCTTCTAAACCATTTCAAAATAATTGGATCCATTGTAAAATCATACTTTTTGTTAAAATATGTTAAAATATGATTTTAAAATTATGATGGGTGGAAAATCTCTTAGTGGTCTCAGTATAAAAAAATTCTGGTGAATAGCTTCCATATCTACAATTTGTAATGATATTTTAACAGATATAAGTCAATAAATAGCCACATGGAACCCCGTGGTCCTCTAGATTAATGAAAGATTAAAAAAAAAAAGTAACATCAAAATTCACAACCTTCTTTTTGCATTAAAAAATGATTTCATTTGGGTCCAATACTAAAGGGGTAAAAATATGTCCTCAATCTCAATTTGACTTCATAAGAAATGTAAAGAATATTTTTGAGAAAAATATAAAAACGGTATTTTTATATGAAAAAATTATCCTATTTAGGAAAATACCCAAAAACAACTTCTTTTCAGCAGGTGTCCAAATTGGTCCAAATATAAACTCTCACAAAAATTGTTATTTCTCTCTCTTTAAACTTCCCATTACACGAAATAATTTGTCAAACAATTTTTGAATGCAATTTTTGAATTTGAATGGGATGATAAAAAAAAAATAAAAAAAATAGTGTACAGAATTTTATAGTGGTAACACAAATGTGCAAATTACTTTTGCATGTGCCAGCCAATTGAACTGGAACCAGTTTCTCAATTTATCTGAAGTTTTCCAAACTTCACTATCTTCTAAATCTTTCGCAGCAGCGTTTAGAGTTTCTTCTGAATAAGACTGCGCAATACCTCTTAAATAAACAAGCATCTCCTCACAATGCTCAGACACACCATTAATATCATCACTTAACCAATCTATCCATGACTTCTCACGAGATTCATCCGAGATAAGCAAGAAAGAACCTATGGAAGGAAAAGTAAACTAGTCATAGGTATAAGTGTTTGTAAAGTTTTATCCATAATTGAACAAAAATAAAAATTACATCCTTGTTAAAAAGTTTAGAGCTATATATTCAAGTTACTTTGCGTGGTAGGAATCAAATATATCTTTAAAATAAGTTTTGATAAAATCAGTTGTCGTGTCTGATTTTTATCTATTCATTGTTATTTATATTTTATCTATTTATTATATCTATTTATATTTATTTATATGATTTTTATTTATTTATATGATTTTTATTTATTTATTGTTATTTATAACCTCACTGTTAAAGCAACTAATAATAAAAAGATGAAAAAATTCAATAAAATAAAAAAAAGAGAAAAATACAAATTATAATAAAATGCCCTGGCAAATAACCAGACTATTTAATGACAAAAAATTATAAACTTACAAAACAATTTTTAAATAATGCAAGCTGTGAGTATATTGTGATGCAGTACAGGAATATGAGGACTCTAGCACTCCTAGTCAGTAGGCACGATCCAATCCTACTGCACACAATTTATGCAAAAAACTGAGTTCTATCATGCAAAAAAAAATCTTCCCTGAGCATGGATTCCCTTTTCTCTTAGGAGCATAAACTTCTACTTATAAAAACAATCCAAATAAATAGAAAAAATATTATTATGTTGCCGGCTAAATTGAAAATAGAAGTATATAAATATAAAGTATATAATAAAATATCAAACAAAATATAAAGCATGGCAAGCTATTTGACAAGCCAAATTTAAAAATGGTGTATGGTAATTGATGCTAGAATAAAACTGCAACATAATTCAACAAATAACAAATTTTCTTATGCTACCAGCGATTAATATACATTAAAGCTGTAGCTAAATAGAAATAAATTTTCTTTCGACAGTATTAAAATTATTTTGATTTGGTTTTGATCTAATGGAAGAATACTTTGTAAAAAAATAAAAATGATTTTATGGTATATGGCACACATAGTGAAATAAAAATATTGTTTTTCGCTAAAAAAAATATATTTCGATTTAACTTAGAGTCTTTTACAGTTTATGAAGTGCCCGCCTTCTTTTAAAAACACAAAATTAAATATGAAAACAATTTACTTTTACTGTTTACTCTCGAATGAAATGTTAATGATTCTTTTGTTAAACGTTTAAATAAAATTCTCTGTAGACAGTATTGAAATTAATTTTGATTTGGTAACTAACAACAAAGATATCATGCCTTATGCCAAAATTATTCACTAATGTTCAAATATTATTAATAAAGAAAAGGGGAAATTGTCTCTATTGAATTATTTTCTACAGTTCAGATATTATTAAAAAAAAAAAAGGCGAGACAAAATATGAAAAAATAGCCACAAATTTTGGCCCAAATTTAGGAAAGAATTCATTA
This sequence comes from Euphysa ruthae, assembly GCA_035046665.1. NCBI lineage: Eukaryota > Metazoa > Cnidaria > Hydrozoa > Anthoathecata > Corymorphidae > Euphysa > Euphysa ruthae. The sequence continues at coordinate 14,123 of JAUZNK010062415.1, forward strand.
CTATATAGAACTTTTCGTGTTTTTGTCAACTGAGCACAGCTCCAAAGCGAGCTTTTTTGCTTTGATTAAAAATTGTAAAATGTTAATTCCAAGAATTATGAAAAATATCAGGATAGGAGAAATTATTCGATTTTGAATAAAATTATATCTATTTTTCAAGATAAGAAAAGCGCTTTATTGCAATCATATACAGTTTCCCCAACAAAGATTTATATATAAGTAAATGCACTCCACATGTGTCTGTGTGATTATATTCCGTGTCTACTTTTGTAAATTTTTGCAATTGTTCTTTTACGTAATTTTATTGCAGTAGATGCTCTTATAATTGCAAGTCCAGCTAATCAAAACAGTGAAAAATTTCCTGTTTCGAAGAACAGCATCAGCCAAAGAAACCTAGGTGTTTGAAAACTCTGCTTGTTCACTATGATAAAGTTATTTTTTACATAAATGATCTAATGAAAAAACGCTACAAAATCTTCCAAACCTTTGCTCATAAGGAATTACGTTTGAAAAAACAACTTCATCGTTTGTTTCGTGTATGCATGTATGTGTGTGTATGTGTGTGTGTATGCATGTATGTGTGTGTGTGTGTGTGTGTGTGTGTGTGTGTGTGTGTGCGTGTGTGTGAGTGTGTGTGTGTGTGTGTGTG
>JAUZNK010062426.1:0-14771 GCA_035046665.1 Euphysa ruthae
TGATGATATGATATAAAATGAAGAAATTTTTAGCAAATATTTAACAGTTTTCAATTGACACTACATGGTGCATGTTACCTCTTTATACGTAAACAGAAATCTACCTCAAAAACAGGGGCATGCAAAACATGCATTGGCAAACCATCTGAAACAGAACTGTCAGAACCACAAGAATCTGTTTCAGAAATGAAATTAATTTCATCTTTTTGCTTCCCTTCTTCAAAAAATCTTCTCGTTGATTTCATTTGATGAAGTTGGCACGCTTCTTCAAGAACCATCTCATACTAAATACAAATCAGATTTATAATTAATTTCACTTAAGTGAAATTTCAAAGTTAACATCATTTTATCTTTGATAAATTTAATTTTTTTTTTGAATTCTCAACTTTGCTGGAATTAATGCTGGAAGTTTTATTGTTGTTATGTCATTTTCAAGTTTGTTTGTGCTAGCTGTAAGCCAAGATATTGGTAACACATCTCGGCATTTAAGCACATGGAATGAGAATATATCAAAAAACAAAAGACTTCATATGATTATCAGCATGTCAAATCTAAATTTTATTGTTTCATGTTTGTCTCTTTGTAATCTATTTTAAATTGAGCAGCAAAAAAAGTTATTGGAGGTTTGTACATATGTACAGGAGAAAGCTGAATTAAATAATCAAATTTATAATTTAAATTTGCTTGTTTAATTCAGCCTGATTAAATTTGAGCCTGATGATAGGAGCAGCATGACTCCTGAAACGTCGCTCAATAAGATTTTATAACAGATAACATGCCTTTTATCTCATTAGTAATTATCATTTAAACTTCGTTAAATTTTTAATTAGTCCTACCGTATTTTATTTTTTGTTATTCACATATGCACACATTTCCTGTTATTGTTTTATTCCTGATTACAACTTGAACAACTCATTAAAAAAAATTTTTTTCTCGATTTTTTATCATTTTTTTTTTTGAAACTTTTCTATCGATAAATAAAGCATTGCTGCTGTATTATGGTTTACACTAGGCAATATAAAATGCGACTTTCTATTTTTCATTTAATTTAATATTGTGAATTTTACCAGTTTGCCTAAAACGATCATACACAACTGCTTCATTCATGTGTGATTCTGCAGAACAGTAATAAGCCAGCTATTTCAGCATCAATTGAATTGCAACAACACTAAAAGTTAATACATAAACGAATCCTTTCTGAAGAGTGATATAGAGCTGCTGCTTCGATAATAACGCCTTCCCAGTACAAACCAGAAAATTACCGTTAGAAAAATTTCAAGGATCTACTTTTAGGAGATGAGCCATTAAATAACTTCAGTTTCAATAGCCCGATTTCTAAGACGCTTTCTAAGAATCTACATCTTTAACCCAACAACCTAACTAGAATTTTACCTCCTTCCATAAGAAATAAGATTTTCCTCCTGCGGGGCAGTAAAATATTCACCCCTCAGCTAATCTATTAAATGCTACAATAAACTTGATAAAAACATTTCTTCTGGATAATTTTTAACTAAAACTCAGAAGTGGCAATCTTGGCGGTCCACGAAAATCCCATTATCTGTAAAGTTTCGTGCTTTAGCAAAAATAGCTGACAGAGGAGGTTTTACAGAATATTATTTCTTGAATTACTCATTTTTCATGGTGCTCTCTAAGTTTAATTTTCATATATTGGTGAATAATGATATCAAAATCAGTGCAAGGTAATCTTGATCTGAATTTATTAGTCCTGAAATACAACCTAACACTACTGATTTTTTTTATAAGAGAGAGAATGTTATATTTAACGTGGGGAACCAACAAATTGCCGAGACAATATTTCCAGATGGGCCCACGTAAAATATTTAAAAAAAAAAAAAATTATAAAAAACTGCACATTTTGAAAAGATAGGTGCATTTGCCTAATGGTGAAAAAATCAAATACGGAAATAGATTTTAAAATATTAGTGTAGCTGAAAAAAAAAAACTTCTCCTGGAACTTAACAAAACCAGACTGTAGTTAGTTCTTACTTATATTAATGATTACGCCAACACTTATAATTATGCATAAGACCACAAATTGCGAAGCAAACAAATTTCACGCTGCTTAATACCCAGTTAACTGCAGCTCTACGGAACAAAATCAGATTATATAAAATATAACCGACGCAATCATTTTAAAGAAGTGATTGCAAACAAAATAAGATAAATCAAAAATGTTAACCGATTAATTTACAGAAATGTTCACAAACATGAGGGAGTTAAAATTGAGGTCATCATTTTGAACTGCATATGTTTTTTAACTTCAAATGTAATAGTCTTTAAAGCAGAGACAAATAAATTATAATGATGACTTTTTTTTTTAAAACTTGTTTTATATCAAAATTTTTATCATCAGCCTAACTACGACTATTACTGAATTTTGAAAGGGTCTATAATATTGTGAATTTATTATAACAGAAATCGCAGTTAATGAATTCATATTGGAAGTTAACTAATGAAATAAAACCCACGCTTTCACAACACTTTTACCTTCTGTAAAAGTAAAAAAAAGGGGGTTGGGCTATTATAATTTTTAGTGGAACTCTAACAGTATAGCCATATGAAATATATAAATATATATATATTATTAACTTACTAAATTTATCATATTAAATATTTCTACAGATCATCAGGGCATGAATTCTGAAACGCCCCCATGTTTTTATTAGTTGAATAGAATTTTTTATTAAATTAAAAAAAAAAAAAAAAAGAGGTAAAAAACCGACGGATAAACAGTTGTTGGTAAATTCTACAACTGTTATGTTGAAAAAAAAATAAACTGGAAAGTTCAGATAAAAGGAAAATAATTAAGTCTGTTTTCATCCTGATAAAAGCACAGAAGATCAACTTGATTATAATACTTAGCAAAGCAAACATAAATATGTTGTTATAAGAAACAACTACCAGATAATTTTCCTGGGAATAAAGTACAAAATTTTTCTTAAAACTATTCAATTTTTAAAATAAAAGCAGAGAGTGACTGGTGGTTTCCTGGATATTAACAATCAACAATCAACAATGAAAAACTCAATGAAGAATTTTGAATTAAAATCGTTTATATTATTTTCATAAGAAAAAAAAAAAAAAAAAAAGCCCGCGAACAAAAAATTTCAGCAGATGGACATAGATAAAGAAGTCTAAACTATTCAAGTAAATTTAAAGAAAAAAAAAAAAAACCAAAATTTGATTTATTTTAATGCTGGGAATAGCCCCAACAAAACTATCAAACTGGTTGAATTATCAGAGATATTTTGTACCTGAGGCTGGAAAATTACAATTTTAAAGTGACATTCAAAAAAGCAATAATGATATCCAGTACTGAAAAGCAAGACTTGTTTTTCAAAGTTTAGTTATTATTTTGATGACCTAAAATGACCTCAATTTTCAAAAATATAGCGCCCAAATTAGCAAGCCCAAGATAATTTCCCTGTATGGGTAAGATTAAATATTTACCTTTAAATTTTTCCAAAAAACAGTTTGTTAGAAATAAATAGTTTAAAATAAATCCTTTCTCTAGTTATTATTTTCCAGAGATACATTGTATTAAGTGGAAAAACTATTAACTTGAAACTTTTAGAATTTTTTTTACCAGAAAAATTAACAAACAAAGCTATGTGCACTTCATTTCTTACTTAATGTGCCTTTTAAATTCGATGTTAAAAACTTTAAAATTAAATCTCAGGGTTAGGCTTTAGAAATTTGATGGATCCAAAATTATACAAGCAATAATTTTATAGAATTTCCATGCAAGCAAAAACTGGAAAACATACATAAGTAACTTTAAAAAGTCAGTGAGTATAATTGAAGGAAATTAAAAGGCAAATAAGATTGAAAGCTGTGGTTACCTTTCATCATGTGGATAGTTTATTTAAAGACTAAATTTTAGAGAGTCATATTCCTAAATATTAGTCTCTAATAATATTTTATCACTAAATTAAACTTTAAGTTACAAAAGAAACTTCTTGAAAGGACGTCAACTTCTAGTTTCAGAAGTATTCATTGTAGAGTTGGAAATTGCCAATGTTTCTTTTCGACAACAAAGTGTTTTTATGAACTTCTTTCGCAGCCTTCGATCTAGAACTATATATATGAAACTATCCGATAAAAATCCAACAAAATAAAAAAATGGTAAAAAAAAATTAGGCAGATTAAAATCAGACAGATATATATCAACATATACAGTATACCAATGGTAGATCATCGGGCCTATAATAAATACAAGACTCGAGATAAATATCAATCCAGGAAGAAGAGTTGCCATGAGTTCTTTCTTTCGTCTCGTTTTATAATATACAGGAGGATATAAATTAGGTAACGAACACCTTCTTATCTCATCTCTCCTATAAAAGCAGTAGAGTTTTAACGACAGGTACAGGTACGTCGGTACCATTACCAATAGCATGACAGCATTGGTGGATGGGAAAGTGTACTTCCTAATAAGAACCATCATGTAAAATGGAAGATTAAAAACAGTTATAAACATAAAAATGAATGTTAGATAGATAATGATTACTCCATGCCGAACACGTTTATATGTTATTACTACCTCATAGCGTATGTTGAGGTAGACCTCAAAAAATCTATTAAGTGTCATCAAAACATTGAAGGTAACAAAAACCAAGACCATACCAACAAGAATCTGTGTTGTGTATTTTGAATATGGCGATTTCCAGTACATAAAACTTGTGTGTATTAATAAAAAGAAAGTACTCATTAAATCGATACCACACAAATTTAATATAAGCAACTTCTGAGTTTTCTTATTGCCATGAATTGTTTGCAGTATAATGAAAATACCGAATATTTGCAAAAAAAATGATATAAATCCAACAATATAAAAAAAAATTATCAACAGCATCTCTGTTCATGATCTTGAAAACATTAATATCAACGAAAATCTCCAAAATAAGAAATTAAAGCGAAGTAAAATTGAGTTATTTTACCATCAACTATTGTCGCTCTATTTAAAAACATGACTTTATAAAGACCTCGTGATTTCTTAATGAAAACACAGTTGTTTTTCTAATATATTTCTTTTTTTGATTTTATCAGCATGAAAAAACATCAGTTTTCTAATTATCAAATTATTCATATGAAATCTTCCTTCTTAATTAGCCGCATGAAAATCTTCTATAAAATTAAATTCCAAGGAAGTCCAATAACGGTATATAACAAAGGTTGTATTTACAGCTGTAAATAACAAAGGTAAATTTACTGCTTTAAATCTCAATAGTTTTTAAAGTATTATTTGAAATAAAAAACAACAAAACAAGAATTTGAACGGAATAGGAATGTTTATACAATAAAGTAAATTATACATAAAATTTTCTCTTATTAAACTGATTTATTGTTCACGAATTTAATTATGGTTGAATTTTTCAATTTTTAGTTTTTGATTGAAGATTTTTCAAAATTATTACCAATCAAAATGATTGTATCAATACAATACACTGATTACCGACCCAGCCTGGAATATATCCTTAAATTAACAGTCGCTCCTAAGCAGACACCTACACTAGCATGACTATAAAACAAACATTACACTCAAATTAAGGTAGTCCATTAACACACAAAGGGTTAAGGCTTCAAGTCATTTGAAGTAAAAAGGTGTGAGGAAATATGACTTATTTCACGTCTTAGAATTTTTTAAATCTTGGAAATAATTTTACCCAATAAAAACTAGTCAAAAATTCCTAAATTAAAAGTTTATTCAAAATAAAAAAACATTCAAAATAAAAAAAAATAAAAATATATATATATATATATATATATATATATTAACTCAAGTTAAAAAGAATTTCCATCGATGAACTGGAATGACCAAAAAAAATTTTTTATAAAATAAACTAACAATAACCTTAGATGTATCAGGATCATATAAATCAAGCAAGGTGTCACAAAAATGATATCCCATTGCTTCATAGTCTTGCACAGAAAAGTGTTTGTCTTTTTCGTTGTCAAATGAAGATCCACAGAAAGAAGCCTGAAAAATGAACAGCATAAACATAAACATTACAACATAAACATTTGTCCACAGATCGAAATTTAGATAAAAACTTAAAATTAACTGAAAAAAGCTCTTAGAGATCTCCAAACATTCGACTTGAAATACAAACTCTCACTTTTTTGTTTTATTTCTGATTTCATCTTACATAAACCCTTGAAAGTAATAATAGCTTCTAGATATATGACAAAATTGAATATAAATTGCTAAAATTATAGATCTTGAGAGCATGGCGCTTATAAAAAAATCTGTAACCAAAGCAGATGCTACGCTAACAGTCTTTTTAACCCTCTAAAAAAACTAGAGCAATTATTAATTACAAAAATCCTTCATAGAATTCTATATAACAGTTCATTAAACATATTTTCAATGCACGGGCATACCCAGGAGAGTTTTGACTCAAGTGTACCGGTTTGGTAACATAAATTATTAAAACTAAATACTAATCCATTAATGTGTTTTGATTCAAATATTTTGTTACTTGTGCTAAAAATGGTTGTTCCCAAAAATTCGATGGATACACCACTGCAATGTAAAATCCATTTCTCACATCTTCTGTACTTGATTCATCTTAAAATCATGCAGGATCAGCTATATCATTAATTCATCTCATTTGAATTATAAACCAGTTTAGCATCGAATAAATAAACCGCCAAATTAATTTAGAAATACAGAATAGCAAAATTTAAATGAGATTAATTTAATTGCGTTTATTACTAATACAGAACCTGATTCTAAACACAAAAAGTTACACTTCATGTCACATTGCATTCTTTAAAATGTTTGTTTATAATTGTTATGTCCTTTCTACCTAAAATTACAACGGTACCTAATTTAAAGTGTGTTCAGACTTGAAGTTTTGTGGATGTATTTGCTTTTTTATTGAGAACAACTTTAGGTTGTGAAAACTTTTCCCTGTAATACGGAACTGAATATTTTGTGTCGTTTGACAAAAATTGTTTGTTACACATAGTTGAGCTTTCTATTGTGATTAACTAATAGTTAACACTAGCCCAAGGATTATTTTGACAGTTCTAGAAAAAAATATTAACTCTCTTTAAGCTTTCCCAAAGGGAAATTTCTGAAAAAAATCTTGCAAAACAATTGAAAATTTAGCCAGCATGCTCAATATTTCAAAAACATGACTTTCTAACATAGCCCAAAACCTCCGCTTAATAGAATGGTAAACTTTTTTAGCATGCCTGCCTAGCCCCACAAAAATCTTAAAACCGCTGACATGCTCAATATATAATATGTCCATATTACATACATATATAACTCATGACATGCTTTTTATCTCTTTAATAATTTTAAATGCCTGAGTTGACAAACACAGATATTTTTAAAAATATATAATATATACAGTCTCTCCATAACTAATGACCGTCCGTGCGTGGAGAAGAGCCACATCCTTCTCGAGGCTACCCTGTTATTATGGTTGGACATAAACAGAACACGGCGGCTCTAGAGGAGTAAACATCGATAAACAATCCTGTTATTCCATTGGTAACAGTAGTTCAGTTGCACTCACCGATAAACTGATGTTGTGGATCTGCGAACAACATGGCTTGGCAGATGATTAGATAAATTTGACAATGGGAAGGCATACACGCTCTAGTTAGCTGAGAACTATGGAACTGCATGTGGAGCAGCGCCCCATGCTTTTATACAATGCGCAACCGAAACTTCATTATGTAAAGCGTCCTGAAAGACGATGGAGATAGATAGATATTGTTTAAATCCAATGTATTGGGTTATAGAATCTAGTAAAATATCATACTTACTCTGTAGGAGAAATTTAACTAGCCTATTACTTCGATTTTTTTTATTTTAAGCACTCTTTGAATTTTCACAAAATGGGTATTGTGGACCAGAAATGCCCAAATCAGGACATTTGGGCACAAGCACGTAAAATAATCTACGCCCTATTTTACTTGAAAAACTCTACCATACCAAAACCCTTTTAAAAAATGTCATTATTGATTCAGGTCTAACCTAATATATCACTCGGCTAAAATAACGCTTTGCTGAATTTTTAAAAATTGCTATTTTTAGAAGATCAAACGTTGTGAACAGACCTTGGTGAAAAGAAACTTTTTTAGTTTTTCGAAAAGAAATCTGTTCATATGAATATCATATCCTTGGTAGTCGGGAATATTTTGACAAAATATCATTTAGTGTGCTCGTATGGAAAAATATTTCCTAGATTGCCGGAAAATTTTCTTCTCCTCGGTTTTATTTCCTCGGTTAACTGGAAATATCACGTGATAGTTTTTGCGGTAAGTTAACAAAAATGTGGCTACAAACGTAATAATATAATTGGAATACTTCTTTCTAACATTCTAGAACTAACTTCATCACTACATCAAAACTATAAGGAATGATTTTATTATGGAAGATAAATCATGCAAAGCTACTGAATAGGCATAATTTTGAGACAACAAAACAAAAAAGCGAAGAAAATTAAATGAAAAAGACTATTAACGAAAATAAAATAAAAGAATATTGGTTCAAGGCTAGGCAAACCGACTTATGGTGGCAAAACAAAATTTTATTCAGGTTTCTAAATTTTCAAATCGATCTTGATATAAATCTAATGTAAAACTATTTATTTCGCTGACGTGTTTTAAGACTTTTCACAGCATCTTTCCGAGCATCATCCTCATCATCACAGCATCTTTCCGAGCATCATCCTCATCATCACAGCATCTTTCCGAGCATCATCCTCATCATCATCCTTTTATTGCATATGTTTGTTGTTGAAATAAATTTTTCAATTATCTTTGTTGCAAACTTGACTCACCGTTGTGATCGTCACAACAAAAGTCACAGACAGGTATTTCTTGTGCAATATGTTCAGAAAAAAGATAAAGCTAGATAAAAGAAAAAAACTGCAGATAAAAGTCTGCTAATTTTTTGACGGGACAAATAAGTTATGTTTACTTTAAGCAAAGATTTACATGAGAGGATTCGTTCACAGTTTTAAACTTCTATTAAACTTAACGATTATATTTGTAAAATCTCCACTCTATAAGATAACTTTGATGAAGAGCTGCAAGCACAAATTAATGTTCATTACTTAACAATTCTTCGATAATTATTGCTTGAGAACGGAGAATAGTTCAGGGTTCGTAGCCAAATCTTATACAAAACTTCCCTGACATTTATCAATATTCAAGTGTTTTTCCTGACAAGATACCTGAAAAGTAAGTATACTTTTCATGAAAATACATTTGAACAAAAAATTATTTAACAACATGTGTGTCGTATTAATTATTAAAATAATACATAAAACTATCCTGTGTAACACTTTTCAAAACAACTTTTTTCTTACGCTTTTAATTCAACACCTATAAAATATCATGCAATGTTTCAGCCTCACCTTTTTCTCCTCTGACTTTCTTTTTAAAGCATTACCTTTAAAGATAAGACAAAAGTTGTTTTTCTTTCCTGATTCACTGATTAATACGAATAATCTAACTGAATAACAGGCTTCATTGTTAACGCGAAAGGTGGTGCATAACACTTGAATCGGAAAAATAAGTCATTGCGTTATAACTTGTGAAAAATAAAATCATTATTTTCAAACTTTCAACACTTAATGAAAACAAACCAAAGATTTTAAAAAATATACCAACTATACAAACTCCCAAAAAAACACCTGTTAGGGGGTAAATATGTAAAAACTAGTAAAAAAAACGCTGCATACTCTAAATCAAGTTATGATAACGGCATGCTGTTGATATTCGGCATGGTGATTGAGAGCCCCTAAATACATACAATGACTTGGATTTTTTCAAAACATTTTAGAGCACAAATCAGTCAAATTAGTCCCAAAGACTGCGACGCATATATTGATCGCACATTTACATCAAACGGTTTATTTGATACCACTTTCCTACCGCTGTAAATTAAATCTTCAGATTGACAATTGGAGCATATAAGTTCCAATCTTTCAGCAAGTCCAAATTTTAAAATATGATAATATCTAGATAATAAGCTATGTGTAAAAAAATTATAAAAACGAACTAAAAACAGGCCTGTTCCATAGACAACCCCTTACGTTTCTCAATTAGGACAAGATCCTCGTAGATTAATAATTGATTTCAATATATCGCTGTCAAGAATGATAATGGTAGATGGAAGCAATGTCTTCATCGATACTAGTAATATTCGAAGATTCACCTTCTTTGGCTACTCCTGCAGGAGTATGTTGCATAATTTTTGAGCTTTTTTGAAGCAGTGGATATAAAGGTTAATGATGGCGAGCAGACCGAGAGGTCCATTGATTCATTTTCATCAACAGGTTCAAAAGCACTCATTTTTTGTCTAGGAAATGATTTACATAACAAGAAGATACTAATAATTTATCACACAAGTAAGTAACAACTAAAAACAAACTTGCAGAAAACAACAATACATCAAGGCCTGTTTGTTTCAGTTTGTTCAAAACTTTTTAAATAAACTTTTGGCTATAGTTTGAAACTAGATTGTAAACCCAAGGTTAATATACGGTATAATAGCCCTGGGTTTTCAAGATAAGTTTTAAAATTAGGGCAGGAAAAGATTTTGTAAAGGACGTATCAAAGGAGAATTTTGAAATCCAGGTGTTTACAACTTATTTTTAATGTAAAAATATAGTAATTTTTAGTTGTTTTTTTTTGAAAAAAAGTTATACTATCGTTTATCCTACATTATAAACAGTAAAAAATTTCAAAAGAATCGTTAACATTCCATTGTAATGATTTCAAACATCTATTGTTTCAGTATTTAATTTCGTGTCTTTTAAACACAAGCGGATGTTTATGTTTATGAAAGTTAAGATAAGCTCTTTCTAATATATGCACATATACAATGTCTATGAACTAATAAAAAATATAACATGTAAAATTAGTGGAAAATACCAACACAGGAAGTGGTTTCTGATCTAGAGGTTCATCATCGAATTCAGTTTGAGATTTTTTTTAAAAAATAAAAAATATGCTTATCGAGACAATTCATTAGATGAAATAGCATATCAGCTCGAGCAATTCTATAACAAATTGTCTAATTACATATCGTAGATTTTTGTATTGTTTCAAGAAACAATTTAATGAACTGCGATATAAATAGAAAGAGAAGGTATGGAAATCTTACAATTCCTTACTTTAAAATTATTAATGATATTGTTTTACAAATTTATTTGAAAGAATATTGCCATGTTGGAGATGTTTACAAACGTCATTCAACGCCACATGATGAACGCTTAATTAATTTTACGCTTTATGTAAGATTACTGATTAGAATCAATCATAAAGGTTAGCGGGATAATCTACTGAAAGGAACTTATTTACTATAAACAGCATGTAATAATTCCATGTTGATAACATATTCCTGACTTTCACACTTCCCACGCATGTTGTAAATTTGTTTTGGTTTTGGAATGTGAAGTTTTAACGATAAGATAAAATATTCCTGATGCTAAATCTTTAAAACAGTAAAAACGGTAAAACTCAAAAAGAATAATTAGTAGGAAAAATTTTGTCACCCAAAATTCTCCCCTGCTTGCATACTCTGTTTGGGAAATATAAGCAAAATCTTGGAAAAGAGGAATTTGAGCGATTTTCCAAATGATTTGAACAGTGAATAATTATTTAGATCTCCGAAAATATAACAAGAATGCTCATAAAATCTTAGAAAAATTTAAGCCAACTGAATTGTTAACCTAATTTGTTTTTTAGGGAAGATTTTAGCCCGGTCTGAATAGGAAAATTGATTGCAAGCCAAAATTTGATTTGAAATTTCATAATGGAAAAAGATTTCACCAAAAAGTATCTTAAAAAAATTTTTTGAGATGAAAGGTTAAAACCAATAACATGAAATATCGAATTGGCGTAAAATTTTAAGAAATACCAATTTCTATGCTCTGAATAAAAATTTATTATTTTCTCTGTAGTAACAGAACTTCAAAATTTTGAAAAATCGTGGAGCTCCGGCCAAAAACAACTCATTTTTAGTAATTAACGCGTTAAGTAATATTCGAATTTTGCGCTGGACCACACTAACAAAAAACAGACAAATAATACTTCGTTGGAATAAATATATAGATAACTTTTACATGACAAGATGTCGATATCAATCATTTCCAAGTGTAACACGTAAGAAAAAATTTTTATATAAAGACGGGAGAAATATGATTCGAGATCTTGAATAAAGGCGGGGGCAACATTATTTAGTAATAATATCCAGTTATTGTAGCAAAATTCATCGTTTACAGGCCTTCATCAGTTATTAGGTTTTGAATTAAAATGTATTAAGAAAAAATACTAAAGCTTTAGATCTAATGCTCATCTAAGTTATTTTAATGAGTAAATTGATAGCAGTTATAATCGCGTTTACACCTCAGAACCAAATGGAGTAGATACGAATGAACCAAAACATATGTAGTAGAACATTGCAAGTTATATCTGAGATTCACGTCTAGGGAATTTTGGTGATGTGGCTAGATATCTATGTAATACTTCTCTCGATGATATGTGCGTAAACACCTATGCTTGTATATGGTATATCTCTATGGACAACTAAAGCCGGTCAAATTTTGTTTTAACATTAAATCCTCTAATGTGTATTTTATGATTAGCCCTTCACAAGAATTCATTTCTGACACTGCCGGACGGCGTTGCCTTTTTCTATCGAAGATGTTTGACACAATTGTAGAAGCATTCCTGGACTCACTTAATTGTTTTTCTAAAGTAAATAGTGATTGGGAGCCGTCTAATATCTCATTGTTTGAAAATTGTTTGTAAGAATTGGATTTCCTTCGGGAGTTTTTTGCGATTTTCTCTTCCGCTTTTACTAGCAAACGTCCTATCGCGGCATCGATACAGACACTAATATTTTTCACAGGAAGAGCTGCACTGAGTTTCCGGTTTGGTTTTTCTATTGTGCTTCTGCTACGATTTCTCTTAGCTTTAGAATTTTTCAATTCAGGTGATATAGGTTCACTAAATCTCCGTACTTGCGGTTGTTCTTTGACAGCATTATTATATAAAATAACAGCCTGTATACTACTCTCCTTAGCCTCATCAAATTTAGGGTTTTCCTTGTTTTGTGAATGCTTAGAATTGGAGTGAAATTCTTGAACAGCGTTCAATGGCGAGTTTTTGTTTAGAAAGTCATTTCCAATATTATTATTGCATAGCGTTTTATCGTCAACCATTTTAATTTCAGTTACAAAATTAGTTTTCAGACTGTTTTTAAAATTTTTAAGTGAAGATATTCCTTCTTTCTCTATAATACGAACCATTGCAAACTACTTTTGATATTACACAGTGCGATAAATATGCTTATAACAGGATTATTATTTCTGTCCAATCTTGATAAGCTATAAAAGATGGCGTCGTCAGGCAAGACACTGCTTATAATAGAATCTGCTGAGAGTCTTGTCAGTTGAGATTTTTAACCTATAAATAAATCAAATAAGCAATGAAATGAATCTAAATTATACCAAATGTTTAATAAAAAATATTAAAACTATTTTTGAGGTGGTCGAAAGGTGAAACAAATATATTTCTTGAATTCGTCAAAATTAAATCCCTGAATTATGAAGCTTTTAAGTCTCTGAAACGTACAAATAAAGTCGTGGATTGACATTGGAAGTGTAACTGATATAAAGCTGATAATTCGAAAATACCTGGGTGCAAGAATTTGATAGAGAAACCTACCTTACCTTAAAGCCCTTATTAAACATATTCACTTCATCAATCTTAAAGTTGCTAATCATCTCTAAGAACACTATAAGCACCAAAATTTTGACAAAAATATTACCCCTCAAAAGAAAAACAACTCGTCGAAAGCATTAGCCCTAAAATCGTAGAAAATAACTTCAAAACAGAATTTAAATGTACATTTCTCTTGTTTAATTAAAAAAAATCTTGCTAGCTCTGGAGATTACCAGCCTTTGAAATCAGCATTAACAATTTAAATAAACAAAATAAATTCAACAAATCACTTTTATGATCATTTATTTTAGCTACTAAATTTGCATCCTTTTCATGATATTTAAGGAACTAAGCGTTTATAAAAAAATTTTATTGTTCCTGCTGATTTAATTACCTATTCAATATAAATCCCGGTAAGAGGCGACACAAAATAATTAAATTAATTATGAATGATATGCGGTTATAAATCTTTTCAGTTTGAGCAAACTAAAAAGTGATTTCAAAAGTTTGTTTTTAAGAGAGTTTTTAAGAGCTGATTCTATCTTTGAACAAACAAACTTAACTCTAAAATATACCAGCCGAACTTATTAATCTAGAATTTTATTTTATAAGAATTTTCAGTTGTTTCTCAGAGAATTCTTATTCCTACAAGTGTTTTTAATAAGCTCTTTCCCTTCAATTCACTTTTCATTGAAGTAAAATTTCAACCGTTTTGGCTGATATTTTATATACTCTAAATTCCGTTGAAATTAAAAACAACCAATAGATAAGGTCACCTTGAATTTTATGTTTTGACTATTTATAAACCGTCACTAAAGATAAATAAATAAATGAACTGTAAAATAAATGATTTTAGGTTTTGATTTATAGATATATATACATTCTTTATTATACATATATGTATATCTTTTTTGATTAGCATCATTCTCTTATAAGTTTTTATTTTTATCTATATGATTTTAGCTGAGGAAATAACACGAAACTCTGAGTAATAAAAAAAATGTTTTTTCTTTGACGAAATTTCTAAGTAGTTTATATATATACACACA
>JAUZNK010062437.1:0-14768 GCA_035046665.1 Euphysa ruthae
CAATCATTAAAATGATACGCAACAATCATTGAAATGATACGCAACAATCATTGAAATGATACGCAACAATCATTAAAATGATACGCAGCAATCATTAAAATGATGCGCAACAATCATTAAAATGATGCGCAGCAATCATTGAAATGATACGCAGCAATCATTAAAATGATACGCAAAAATCATTAAAATGATACGCAACAATCATTAAAATGATACGCAACAATCATTAAAATGATACGCAGCAATCATTAAAATGATGCGCAACAATCATTAAAATGATGCGCAGCAATCATTGAAATGATGCGCAGCAATCATTAAAATAATACGCAACAATCATTAAAATGATTCGCAAAAATCATTAAAATGATTCGCAAAAATCATTAAAATGATTCGCAATAAGGATTAAAATTATACGTAATAATGATTAAATTGATGCGCATCAATTTAATCATTGGTTAAAAAAATGCTCGTCCTTTGGAAAATGGCCATCATGTAGCTGGCTTTCTGTCCATCCTCACTCCGGTCATGCAATTTCTCAACCATTTATATCTCTGCTTAAGTGAGGGATGCCAAAAAGATTTTTATCTTTCTAAATATATAGATATCAAAGTAATTATTTCCTTTAAATATACTCAAAAGTAAGTTTGAATGTGAAAAACCAGGGTTTAAAACAAAAATGTGCGTGACGTTTGTGTAGAAAATGAGTTCACAAAAGCAAAATAGTAAAATGTCTAGTAAATAGTGTTTCACATGTATAACGTGTTAATAAATATTTAACGTGTTAATAAATATTTAACGTGTTAATAAATATTTAACGTGTTAATAAATATTTAGTAGCAATTTTTGCTGTATTTTTTTTTCTATTTTTCTTTTTTTAAAATGGTAATTTGTGCTGCAGTAGGTAGCAGTAATAAAGCTGATAAAACAAAAAAACATCGGTTTTTTTTTTTTTTTTACCACAGGATAAATTTTTAAGAAAAGAATGCCAGCAGAAAATAATATCTCGGTATGTTATTTTACTGAAGATTTTTTTGAGAGAGATTTAAGGGTACGCTTTTGTTTTTACTTAAAAATGTAATAAATAAAAAACTCTTTTACTTTTAAAAAACATTCTACAAACATTAAATTTAAAATTTATTCAGTGTAATGAACGTATACGCTATATTCTTGAGGGTAACAGTGCCTCATTTTCCATACAACACAAGACAGTATTGCAGGACGATTATTCTTGCCAAGACAACAATAAATCCATCATATATATTGCTTATAAGCAGCGAAACGTAGAGATCTAGAGATACCTTTTTTTTATATCACTTTAAAAATTGGTCTAACCCCTAAAATATCACATCATATATTCATTGCACTTGCATTACCAAAATTTCTTCATTGTCCCTGAACATGACTTACGTCGTTCATTTACATTGCACTCTTATATTTCTGGTGTCAAACATAAAACCAATTATATATACTATTTAGGAAATAAATTTATTGTTACATCAATGAGAAAATAATTTATTTACATAGTTTAAACAATAAAAAACATAAAAAATATTAACTGACAACTAGCTAAAATATGAATATAACAGACTTTCAAACTTTTCTTCACTTATCGCTTCAATTTCACTGCAGCACAAACAATCTATTTCTCTTACTTCAACTTCACATTTTTCTTCTCACTTCACTGTTCTTATTGTTAACTCTGACTGTATTGGTCTTGACTTTTTTCCTCCACACTATTTGAATCAACCGATGATCTTGGCTCAAACATATATGACTGAAGATTATTTGCAAAAATTTGCTCTATATCTTCTATAATAACTTGTTCCATTCTTGATATCCAAACTGTTTACACTGCTATTATCTTCATCACTTTCACAATCTGGTGACATTATATCCAAATTTGTGAGTGCTTAAAAAAAATTTCTTCTGCAATAATAGAACCGTATTTTCATAACATGAAACTTCAGTATTTATTCTTTTATATGTTGTTATTATGTTTTTGAAAACATGTATTGACTTTCTTTCAAAGCAATGTTCAACAACTTTCACACTGACATCACAGGATTTATTTATTGAAAAAGATGGGAGTTTGAAAATATACAAAAACTGAGATAATTTTTTTAAAAAGTCTTGATTATTTTTTCTTAATTTTTTTTTGGAATGTTTGACGCAGGTAGCCAAACTTAAGGGCCACATAAAGGCTGAGATGGACTCCCGTTAAAGCCTTGTAAACAAATATACCCGGGTTTTCAACGTTATCGACGGTGTTGGTGTCGAGGCTACTGTGATAGGCATCGCTCTGGGAGGCGTTGGAACGGGCCTCTTTGCGACTGTAATCGCAGCACTAGTGGTTCCAATCATCATTGGCATTGCTGCCCGATACAATCTCATGAGTGCTGGCACAAAGCTTTACTCTAGTCGTCTAAGATTAAAAGCTCAAAAACATGACCAGATCCACGTTGATATTGAGAGCAAACTCAATTCTATTACAGACATAGTCAAGGCACTTAAAGATGGTGTCATAAGTCAAAACAAGTTTCATTCGGTTTAAGAAGAAGTGTGGAATTACCACACCATGAAGGAAATACGGGCAAGGGTGCAGAAAAAAAGCATAGAGCCCGATGAGGTCACAAAAAAGGAATTGGTCGAGAGAGGGTGCAAAGAAGCCCCATGATTTCACGGCATGCAAAATTGAGTTCGATTATCAATTATGCACTCTTTTTTTTTAGCCCTTTTGGTGCATCAAGTTTTAAAATTTGTAGTTGTAATTTGAAATAAATAAAAAAAAAGTTTTAAAATGAAATTCAACCAGGGTCATGGAGCTGTGGACAGTGTGGGTGGTGTAGATTTACAATTACCAATTATGTAAGTACTTGAAACTGTCCACTCCTACATTAGTATTTGCTAATTGTTTATGAAACTGACCTGGCCTACATTAATATTTAGTAATTGTTTAGGTGTGTGAAACTGTCCTGGCCTACATTAATATTCGCTAGTTGTTTACATGAACAAGGCACCACGAGAACCGTAAGCTCTTCCATTTCAGGAGTAAAGCCACGCTAGTCCCTGGGTGGAGCCATGATCGGATATACTCCTTCCACCTCCGAGTATAAAAGTCCCTATTCCCCCCTCATTAATTTTAGAATTTAATCCCATAATATTCCAAATCATCAAAAACAACTGGCCCCTAAAGTCAGTATTTTAATCTGATGCCTTTACGTATTTTTTTTTTGTTATAAAAAAAAGGCAACGACTATCAAATCCTCTACCCTATGTGTTATATAAGTTAAAGAAATGTGTATGTGAGCTATGTGATCCCAATTCAAAACACAAGACGCGCATTGTCCTTATTAGTACTCGTCTGTTTTGTTGTGTATGATATTGATTGGTAAAGGACTGAAGCACTTCCAATTGATCTATATAAATTAATACTTTTAGTGTAGATATGCTAACTCAGCATAAAAATTGATTAAAAAAAAAAAAGGAAAGGTCACAAGTACCATTACTCAAATTCATGGCCATATAAATGATAGAATCTATGGAGGGGGTACCAAGTCTGCACCACGGCTTTAGCTTATGCTAAGTTAAACATTATTTTCTATTTCAGTTTTATTCTTTACACTATCATTATCATTTTTACGACACCATTATGATTTTGTCATGGTGCCTAAAATGAGTTTAATTTTGTAGTGCTCCTTTGCTAGTTTTTTAAATTTTATGATTTATACACCCTATATTTGCGCAATAATACTTGTGGTATTTATCTTCTTCTTTTTTTTTCGATTGAGTTTATTTTGATTTTAAGTTACCTGTATGCTTTTTTTACACCACAAGTTTTGAGCTATGTAGATCAGCTGGAAGGATTTTACCATCCTTCGTCAATCAATATGAAAAACTGATTAGCCCTAATAAGGAAAAAAGGAATATTTTTTTCTCATTGGGAATCACATAGCTTAATTACTTACAGTAATTTTAATATCACCTGCGGCAAATAAGTGGAACGTACAAAACAGTCACTTTCCAAGCTTATTTCACAATTTCTTCAATATTCTTTACTAAAATATTATATCGGATATTTTTAGGTTGTATTTTTAAGTGGTGATGTTCATTTCTCTGAAGTAAATTGTTTGAACTCATCAGGAACTGGTAAATAAATTTTTATGCATTTCTCTTCTTTTTTTAAATTATTCTCTATGCAAACTTGCATTAAAATGCAATGCATTTTGAGTGGGCCTCAAACTAATGCCTTAGGTTGTCCTTGGAGTACAATTAGAAACTCTTTTATAGTTTTTACTAAGTGAATTAATATTTTATTTATTTTGAATTTTATTCTTTACACTTACAGTTGTTATCATGTTTATGGAACCATTATACTATACTTCTGTCATGGCGCCTAAAATTTACTAGCTTTTTTAGTTGTTTTTTAGAGGATTTTCAATAGATAGGATTTAGATCACAGTGGTTCATTATTGTTTCCTTTGCTATGGTTGTTTATGTTATATTTAGGTTATCCTCTTTATGAAGTTACATCTAGTGGCTTGACTCATTCCTGCTCTGCATCTCTGCTACCTTCTGGTGTGTGTAATTGGGTTCTAAAGTATGGTTTTTACTGTTCAACCATTAGCACTTAAAGTAATGAGCATTGTCAATTCCCTTTATTTAGTTTTAAACGAAAACTAAGAATTCACCTTGGTGTATGTTGTTCTTTAGCAACACATAAAAATACACATATGGCAAGATGTTAGTGTGATTAAAGTGGGTTTTAAAACTAAGCTTCAAGATGTTGTTGTGTCTGGTGTTTTACCGAGGTGCAGAAAGATAATCAACCAACACAGTGCTAAAGCAAATATCTTAATTTGACCCATTTAAAAATAGTTTTATTGTGTGAAACATAACACCTTTTATAGTTATTATAACAGACAGTTTCAATTTGAAATGATGTTAAATATTTCAAAGGTAAAAGGTATGTATTAATAATAGCAGGATAATAATAAGAGCTTAACTTAATATTTAATTTTCAGAAAGTAAATTTATTTATTTTCCAAGGCTGTGAAAAGCTTTATTTGTTTTTGCAAATAATAATAATATCTTATCAAGATTATTAAACGTATTCAACTTTCACAATGAATCTGTTTGAACTAAACCTATAAAGAATAGCTTTCATAAAGAATAGATGATCTTTTTTTGGCCAAATACTAAAATTTTACACAAAGCATTATGA
This sequence comes from Euphysa ruthae, assembly GCA_035046665.1. Taxonomy (NCBI): domain Eukaryota; kingdom Metazoa; phylum Cnidaria; class Hydrozoa; order Anthoathecata; family Corymorphidae; genus Euphysa; species Euphysa ruthae. Next base: position 5,222 of record JAUZNK010062437.1, read on the forward strand.
CAGTGTTCTTATATTGGGTGATGATAATGCCTGAATTTATTTTAATACTCCTTTAAAACACATTTAAAATAAAGGCACTTGTATTGTCATTTTCATTACAAACAGAAAAAGATCCTTTCAACATACGGGTGTATGGTGTATAGATGTAAGTGATTGTTGCGCAAAATAAAGATTTGCAAAACTCATCAAAACAAATAACAAATAAATATATATATATATATATATATATATATATAAATATTAAATATATAATAAATATTTATAATAAATATAAAAAATATTAAATATTTTCTCTTAACGCTAGAACTAACTGTAAAAAAATTCTGAAAAGACTAAAGTTGAAATTTTATGGTCAATAAAAACTGGTAATGTTATAAAAACATAAGAAAAATGGGTACTTTTCTTTTAACCCCCATCAAGAATTTTTTTTGTAATTGAGTTAAATAACTATCATGTACAGAAAAAATGCAATGGAGTAAATGTTGAATAGAAAAAAAGCCTTGATGTATATTTTTAAAAAAGGAGTTGAAAAATGGAGTTGAAAGAAATTTGCATTGAAAGAAACCTGGCTGATTGAGTTTAATGGTAATTTAAAAATACAGTGAAAACAAAACAAGTCAGCAGAGCTGGCACAGTTTGACTCCAGAGCGAAAGGTTACGAGTTCGACTCCCACCTCTGGCGGAAATCTATTTCCATGTTATCTCTGAGTTTCTGAGCAAAACTCATTGCGTAATGCAACGCTAGCTCAAATTGGTCGGGTTGTTTGGTTGAGCGAATTTCATAGACGCAGATGGGCGTTCTAAGTACTCCAAGACCTGCCACGTGGGCCCATCTGGAAATATTGTTTCGGCAATTTGTTGGTTTCCCACGTTAAATATAACATTCTCATTCTCTCATTCTCTCTCAGTGTTTGTAGTTTTCAAAGCTTAATAGTAGTATTATTTAGCTTATGAATTATGAATCTTTTAAACCTATCTGGTATTGTACACAGTAACAAATCTAGTGTGGAATTTCTATAACAACAAATGATTTTGCATAACCCTAGGCTATATGTAAATGGACACAACATGATAATTCAATTGCATAATAAGGGTGACAGATGGAGATTGTGGAAATTAGCAAAAAAACGCAACAAAAGACACAACGGGATACATCAAGGGATGTTAGACTCATATTTATACGAGTGGATGTGGTGTCAACAACACAGATAATTAGATTTGGTTGAAAAAATTTTGTCTGATATTGCAGCATACTGGCCACCAAATAGAGTAAATATTCTTTCTTGAAAATAAAGTTTATGAATAAAAGTTGCTTTTCTATTATTTTTTTATAATTCCCTTGAGAATTTTTGATTAATAAGTTATTAGTAAAAACTCGTGAATATCCTAGTTAAAATTGCTAAACACAACCCACATTTTTGAGTGAACTTCCCCTTTGAAATCAAACCTTTTTTATTTCAAAACGTTTGCATTTTCGTCAGTAAAAGTGGTACGTTTATTTTATTTTGATATTTTTTTACTCTTATTGTAAAATTATTAACATAAATTGTGAATTCATTTTGTGCTTTGAATCTTTTCCTTGATTTTTTTCCATAATAGCTCAAATTTCTTTCTCTGTGCCGTTGTGAGATTGATATATGTACAGGCCTGCCCAAAAAAAAACAATACTTCACTGATAACTGACAGAGAAGCAGTGGATCCTAATATCTATCATAAATTTGATCACCATAATGCCGTCATTGACGCGCTTGACATCAGCTACCCTTTTTACCCACTTTTCTGTTATAAATATGCCTCCTCAGATATCCATCACTATAACTTAGTCAAAATAGTTTATGTCTTACCCTTCTACCTTCTACAAATGTTATGGAAGCTCTTCTTTACTATACTTCCTGAAAACAGCACAAATCAATAGGTCTTTGCTCTAACATTTTAACTACCTCATTTGCTTGACCTAATAGTGTGGTGACATTTACACTAGCTCTCAGTGCTAATTCTTCACAAACAGTATTGGGTATTAGTATTGGGTGTATTTGTATTAAAGTGACTACTAATTTGATTTGATTTCTTGTAACAGAAAAAAAATTTTTAAAAAGTAAGAAAAAAATCTGTTCCAATTCTGTTTTCCAGTTCTGTTATATTTTTATTTCTTGTAAACTTTCTTGTTTAAAATATGCAATAAAAAATCTTTTGGACTCATTGAACAACGTTCTTTTGCTTACAGAACACTTCAACCTTAGCAAGAAAGTTCTCAGTTCACTCTTTCAGTATAAATATATTTTTAAAATGAATTTTCTTCTTTCATTGAATTACTTAGAACAAGAGTTTTAATTTCCAACAGAGTCTCTTGCTGAATAAAGTGAAAAGGATATTATTTGTTATTGAAATTCATAATGTACCAAAGTTATTTTTCAAAAAAATGTGTATTGAATTACTGCTCCCTTCTAGGTCCTTTACATAAAGGTATGTTATGTAAAGATAAATAAGTATAGTATGTATATATTGTATTCACTTTTAATTTAGGAATGTAGTAGCATCGCGAAACAGAGTATCACATGTTGTCACTGAGAAGAGCTTTGGGGTTATCAGAATTGATTGGAAATCAAAACCGGTATGTCTTACCGTTAGTATTTCACTTGTTTTGTTATTTTGTATCTAATTGATTGTGAAGATTTAATTGGGTTTAAAAATACTAGGGCACAGAGAAAACTGAGATGGCTGCTGATGTTGGGAAGGGCATCCAGCAGGGCATCCAATAAAAATTGCTACACAAGTAATCATGCTAAGGCCTACTGTATACATCGATTTTCCTTGAAGTATTTCATAATGGTGGTGATAGTGGTGGTGGAAGATATGAATGTTGTGCAGAATTCCTAAAACGATTGTTATTGAATATTTAATGTTTTAATATAAATCATAATTACTTACTATTAGGTGAAAATCACATTCCAGTTGGTTGGAGAGAATGGTATACAAACTCAGTACATCCTCTCTGCAGATGACCTCACCAAGGTAATTTTTATGTTTTAATTAGTTCCAATCAACTTGATTTATTGAAAAAATGTAAAACCTGTACTTTGTACAGGTTAAACCTGTACATTAAATTGAATTTGGTATTAAATTCAATTAAGTAGATCTCACAGTGTTATGGTGGTTCTGGTTAAAGTATTTTTCTGCTAAAATCTAGAATCTTTTTTTTTTTAATTTGAGGTTATTAAATCTGAGTGATGATTAAATCTTGAACGGGATTTAACTTTTTTTTACATGTTACTATTTACATTTATGGCGTTCTATGAGAGAGAGAGAGAATGAGAGTGTTGTATTTAACGTGGGAAACCAACAAATTGCCGAGACAATATTTCCAGATGGGCCCACGTGGCGGGTCTTGGTAAATGAGGTAATTGAGAGAATTGCATTGGTTTACATTTTATGCTATTTTATGCTTAATTTGGTTTAAATTTGAATTTTTCAAACTGATATTTTTTACTGTTAAAGTATTTTCTTAAAGTTAATAAACAAAAAAATAATGGTTAGTTGGTTTTTCTAAAAAATGGTCAATTAGTTCTTCTAAAAATGGTTAGTTGGTTCTTCTAAAAAATGGTTAGTTGGTTCTTCTAAAAAATGGTTAGTTGGTTCTTCTAAAAAATGGTTAGTTAGTTGGTTCTTCAAAAAAATGGTTAGTTGGTTCATCTAAAAAAGGGATTTTTGATGTTGGTCTCAGTACTCATTATTTTCAAAAATGTCTGTCAATAAATTTCACTGAGTTTTCAAATCCTTTTTATGAAAGTTTACGAATGAAACGTTTTATACCGTTAAAGTTTCTTCTATTTTTTTAAAAAGTCATGGCTAATAATTTGCGCAACTAACTTTTTTCTGTATGTATTCGGTTTTTGAATATTTTGAAATTTAATAACTTTAGCTATTTCAGCTTATTTTCAAGATATGTTGGAAGATAATTATGAAGAGAGTTGCGAAATTTTTTTTGTGTGACAATATATACTATTTACTAGTTCTTCCCTGGCAAATGGCAAATGCACCCAACATTTGAATAATTGTTAAGGGTGCAATACTTCTGTACGGGATTTTTTCTTTTTTATTGGCTCCCGATGTATCAGAAATATTTGTATGAATTCACAAATTAAAACCATGTCCGTCTGTCCAATTTTCTGTGAAATTTTAACATCATAAATAAAGAAAAGAAATATTTTTCAACTTGCGGGTTGGATATTTTCTCACCAAAAACGTTGTTTTTGAATTAATTTTTTTTTTTATTATTATTTTGCATGTAATTAGAGGGCCATAAAAGACATTTTGTCAAATGGTTACCTGTCAGAACCTCTTTTTTTTTTATTGGGTTCAAATATGCTCAAAATTTGAGTTTTTAGACCAAAAATTACGGTATATGGCGCATTGCTAGTATTTGAGTCAAATACTAGTACTGCGTCCATGTATCGTAATTCTTGGTCTAAAGATGTTGTTTTCAAATTTTTTGAGGATTTTATAATTTTTAATTACTTTTGAAGTTAGAGGATTAAACAGGTTTTGACATTTACTGGGACTGGCGCTTAAGCCAGAAAGGGGTCAATCAAATTTAATCCGAAAAATTAAATTCTGATTATGCTGATTGAAATTTTAGAAAATATAGTACTTAAAAGCAAAATGTAACTAAATAGTATTGGAAATGGTTGCAAGTATGTCAAATAAGATGTCAGTTATTTTGATAAATTTTCAGAATCGTACTTTTACAAAATAAGTATTGTATTTGTGTCATCTGTTCATAGCGAAGACATCCAAGTGTTTGTCCAGCTGCAGTAGAACAACCAAATTATTATTGGAAACGTGTGTTCTGGATCAGTGTTGTATCTGTTGGAATAATTTCAATCCTTGTCTGTTTAAGGTAGTCTTTTTATTGATTTTAAGAAATGTTTATACTATACCATCAGTTTTATTTTTGTATGTAAAAAAAATATCATGCAGCATTTTATATATTTTTTATTATAATCAGTGTATTCGGGGTGAAGAGCGAAAAGTTCTTATAAGATTGGCCCATCTACTTTTGTTGTTTGCTCGCTCGGAACTTATAAGTATTTTTACAAATTTAATTAATTTTTTTTTTTTCGTTTCTGTGAGTACTTTTATGTGAAGTTGCTTGGGCATAATTGTCTTTCAACAATTTTTATAGCTCATTAATTATGGTATCTTTAATTATTTTGTTGTGGCTTTTTTTGGAACTCTTAGCTTTTAAAGGTAGAAAAGTAACATATTTTTGTGGAAAATTTTTTTTTTAGAAATGTTGTCTTACAACAAAGTTTTTACATTTTTCTCGAAATTTTTTATAGATTATTTTGGAAATTTAATCCATCTTAACGTGAATTTTTCAGTGAGGCAAATCAGGTCATTGAAAAGCATTTCTTTTTAAATGTTTAGAAGTTGTGGGAGATGTCTATCTTTTTTTTTTTTTTTTTTTTTTTTTTTATGCTAGGAAATATTAGATTCAATGGTTCTGGCTTCTCTATGTCTAAAAGAGACAAAAAAATTACCGAAATTAAATTTAATTTTCAAGAAAACAGGTTCAAATTCTGAAAATTTTGTTTTTTCGATAATATTCTTGAAGGGCGTGTATTTTTTATAGTAAATACTGTATTTTTGTTACTTTTTTTTAAAGTTTTTCATTATGATAAGCCGATTTTTTGTCATTTTTTTTAATATAACATTTTCCGATGTTTCATCTTAATTAAATTCTTGTTTAGAGTTCTATTTCTGTTATGCCGGTGGGTTGCGCTGCGTTTATTAAAAGATCTCGATGCAAACATCAAACGCCGCATCAAAAAGATTCGGCTGATGCTTTCAAGTTATAACTCAAACAAAAGCAAGGATCACCTTGATTAAACAAGGTATTTCCGACAACTATTTGATTTTTTTAATCATTTCTTTTTATTGTTTTATGTTTCACAATAAAATCTACACAATAAATTTTTTTTTTTTTTGATTTTTGTATAATCTGTTTCAATAAATAAAATCAAAATCAATTTCAGTACTGTCGACAGAGAATTTATTTCTATTTACAGCTAAAGTTAATTTTAATTTTTGAATTAGAATACAATTATGTAAATATACTCTGAGTACTGGACTGTATTTTATTTCATATATTTACATTGGTGAAATTACGATATAAGGGTGTGCGAGGGTGTCAGTTATGCCTATGAGCACTTATATCGAATATTTCAATGCTGTCGCAATAAACGCGATAAGCCATTTTTGCGATGCTTGTATTCAGTTACTCTTCGCATGAAAATTCCTTTTTTTTTTTTTTTTTTTTTTTTTTTTTTTTTTTTTTTTTTAACTGAGAGTTTATTTTACTTAGTATTACCAGGATATATTTTAAAATATTTTTAAAAATTTAATTTATAATTACTTTATAAAATGAAAATCATTTTTTACTATTACGGATTTAAATAAAAAAGCTTCTTCCTTATAAAATTTAATAAAAATATATACAATGTGAATTACGCTATTGAAAATATTTCCAACTTTATTTTTTCTGATCTAATCAAATAATCACTGGCTTTTATTTGATTTTGTAATTAAATTTGCGTTGCCATAAAAATGGGTTAGTCTAATTATGAATTGAATCCATTGTTTGCAAATCCATATTAGGAAAGTTTTTTTCTAAATTCAAAATTAGTTCTAGTGTAGTCATTTGCGAAAATTGAATTTATCATAATAACTTCTCAGAAATCTTAATATAACAATAAATTGACCTTGCACCGCGTTATCTTTTCCACATTCTTATATAATTTGGTATTTGCGTTCGCGGTTCTTTTAATGACTAGTATTACTTATAAAACGATTATTATTTGTCTTTAAAATAATGGCTTTTTCAATATATTTTGTTTATATTTTTATATACGGTATTATTTTATGTAAATAAATACATTTTAAATGCGATAATATTACAATTTTGTTAAAGGAATTTGATTTTATGAACTCCATCCTGATCCCATAAACATTTGGTATGTTATAAACTAAGTGCATGGTTAAACCCTGGTTTCACCGTCGCTCCTGTGTTAAAATATGGTTTTAAATATCGACGTTTTTTTAAGTATTATTTAAAATTATGTTTTAAAAAAACATACATTTCGTTTCGTTTACATTTCGAAAACTGTTGTGTAGAATTCTGTGGTTTTTTTCTTAGTCTGAATTAAAACATGTTGACATCATGAAATACACTTTTTTTTTTCTAAGAAACTAGTTCGGATACCCAAAAAATTAAGAAACTGACTGTTGAGAACCTGTAGGTGTAGAAAAACCGGTTAACTTGTAAATAACAAATGAACACAACCAAATGTTGGCCAGCTGTTCATAATTCTCTCAGCACACAATTTATTGTTTTATATAAACTCAGTCATCTGGCTCTTTAAAGGGCCTCTTTAAGGCTGGTTTCCCTAGGTTCAAAATTTTTGCTTTTTACGAAAATGGATGGCTTACAGGCCTGTTTTAACAAAAGCAAAGAGATAATCAGTATATCAACCCTATCCAGGCCCGGCAAATAACTATTTATGAATAAAATTTTAATAACAGTTAATTTTGTTAAATTGTGAACGTAAAATAGGTTAAAAATTAATTGGAGTTTTCTACTAAAAACTTGTTATCATTGTCACAAATAAAAGTATGCCAGATAAACTTTTATTTTACCACACAGTTTAGGTTTGAGACATCTAATCCACGAAGTACCATTGATTGCCTAATTTTCGTTTTGCTTCTTCAAAAAACGTTTATGCAATTGTTTACAAATGGCTAATTTAATAAATATATCTGGAAAAATAAAAATAAGTCCTCTTAATCAAGTTGCTACTGATTATTGTTCTTAAACTTATCTTGATAATATCGTAAAACGAATTTTTGTTACTTGCGGCGTATCTTACATTTTGGGTTTGCAAACCTACATTACTTAATCCTAACTCCTGTTGTTACTCTTTTCATGGGAAAATTTTGTTGAACCTACACCTAAAATCATCAATACGGGAGTTGTTCAAAAACAAGGAACTGAAAATGACAACACTGGCACCTTAAAAGATACTGTTAATTCTCTCCGGCGACATAGAGACCTACCTTTCCAGGACCTAGAGCCAAATGCTCGCACTGCAAAAAATGTTTCCGAAGGAGTGTTGACAAAGTAGAATGTACAACTTGCGACCGCAAGTTCCATAATCTATGCCTGAGTAACGTGAGCATTAATATTTGTAACTCATGTTTTGGAAACCCAGACAACTTATCAACCCAGGTATCGACCATAAATGATCTGAATTCAAAATGCAAAATAAATCAGGCCTAAAAATTTTTCATCAAAATATTTCAGGCTAAATAGGGAATTTCGACCAAATCAAAAGATAATATCAAACTCTGAATAGATTCACAGAAATATTATCTCACAGTCCCATAATTGCTGATTGCATGAATAACGGAAAATTCCCAGACGTTCTTAAATGGGCACAAGTAATTCTTATCCATAAGAAGGAAGATACTCTTGAGAAAAGGAACTACCGTCCTATCAGTATTCTTCCTACACTGTCGAAGGTTTTTGAGAAAATTTTTATTTTTAGAAATAACCCCTCTCTTTAGTCATAAACTCTCTCCACTTTTTTGTGGATTTTGCAAAGGTTTCTCCACCCAAAACTCTTTGTTTTGCCTTATTAATAATTTCCAGAATTTTCTCGATAAAAAAGGTATTATAGAGACCATTTTAATGGACTTGTCAACGGCATATGATTGCATTCCGCATAACCTGCTAGCTAAACTCGCAGCATAAAACTTCTCGAAAAAAAGTTTTAATCAAAGAAACAAAGGGTTAAATTAGGTTCCACGCTTAGTAAGTCGTTGGGCATCGCACTAGGTAAAGGCTCTATTTTAGGCCACTTCTTTATAATATATTTATAAACGTTTTTTTTTTTTTTTTTTTTTTTTTTTTTGTAATAGATTCTGATATTTGTAACTTTGCAGAAGATAATAATATTTACGCTTGCGATTTAACCTTTGATAAAGTTTGGCACCGTCTATCTAAAGATCTTACTAGACTTCAGGAGTCTTTAAAAATAATTCTATGGCAACAAACCCTACAAAGTTTCTAATAATGTTCTTGGGAATGAAAATCCTACCAGTTTCTTAATATTGTTTGAAAATATGTATTTATAGAAAATGAAATGGAATTGCTAGGGATTAATATTGATTCTAAACTGACTTTCTCGAAACATATACGAAAATTATGTACTATAGTAAATATCAAACTTTCTTGCTTGCTAAGATTTATAAGTTATTTGGATATTTTACAAACGAGAATAGTCAATAGTTATGTTTTATCTAGATTTTTATATTGCCCTCTGATGTGGATGTTTTGTAAGAAAACTGATTATAACTTTATCCATTCTTCCTGCACTATTGAAGGTCTTTGAGAAAATCATATTTTTACAAACAACCAGTTTTTTTTGCGATAAATTCTCTCCTCTTCTTTGTGGATTTCGCAAAGGTTTCTCCACCCAAAACTCATTGT